>JADANM010005835.1:8441958-8466373 GCA_026213755.1 Eurema hecabe | reverse complement strand
TTAAATACTAAATATTAGCCATTGTTTCTATAAGAGGCTTATTGCTCCAATTATTTTGAATGATCCTTCTATTGTTGGTATGCAATAATTTCCCCGAAAATCACTCGAGTGTTCGCGAAAATAGTTATATTTGCAGGATAATTTCGTTTAAGTATGGATTATTAACCGTAGTAGTATATGGTAACACTACCAATTTTTGTATTCAAAGAAATAATTAAAGGTAGAGCTAGGTTTATACCATTTTCAATAACATGTATTCATTGAGCTTAACTATAGTATCGATATCTAGACAGGTTTTGTCGAACTTTTAAAGCCTTTTCAATACCGTCTGTCGAAAATACGATTTTCATGTAAACAAGGGGAATATTAACAGCAGTTACAGTTTGTTGCAGCAACATGATTGATATGAAACCAAATCCTTTTTTTTAATAAATCTTCAATGTTTATTGTGATTACACACATGTTTACATTAGTAAACATGGTTTCACTTATGTTATAATAATAATAATAATAATAATATAGCCGTTTATTTCGAGTTCCACAAAAATTTTGTTTAAAACTTATACAATAAATATGTAGTTACATTTTTAAATATATACTTTTTTTAAATTTTTATTTTTTTTACCAAGCAAAAAATTTAAATATACAATAACGCATAGACTAGTAGTCCCTTAACATAATTGGTCATCGTAAGTGATGCCAAACCCTATGCATGTAAGTTTAAAAAGCACGATACCATAATAAATTAATCGATGACACGCATTATGTTGCCCACCGATTATGTTGTTGCTATACGAAATTTATTCTATAAATGTGGAAAATTTTAATAGACACTAATGAGTTTTGATTCGAGGCACTGCGGCGACGATATATGTAAGTAGACAAAATTGTCTACTTTGAAATGGCTTCACTTTGCGTGTCCGTACTGCTGTTCTAGGTGCGATTAAATAATCGCACCTAGAACAGCAGCAATTAAATAATTCTACGTTCTACGTATTGCCTAAGCTATCCATAGTGGTGTTAATCCTTCCGGGAATCCTTTGGGAGTAGGTATTGTTTATGTCAATCAACAATGGGCCATCCATTTGATTCTTGTTCGTGTGATAGCTGAAAATGGAAGCGATCTCAGTTGCGTATTTTGTTAGGGATAGAACCAGTAAAAAAATACCTCGCCTTAGTTTTCTGAAAGCTAGTAGTGGACTTGTAATAAATATTAGCTTAGTTATGAAAAAATAGTACGGTATTTAATAATAGGGAGACAAATAAAATGACTAGATATTGGTATAGGCGATATTTAGCCTATAAGTTTTTGGCTATATCTTTATCTAAATACCAAATATTATTAACTTATTATTTGTCAAATAGGATATACTCGTACTAGTTATATTTATAATAAAGTACAATTCGAAATCACCCACGAACTGAGTACATTATCAAGAATATTACTAAAAAATCTGAACAAAAACGATATACTTAAAGGTACGACAATACGAAACTGATCCTTTCTTATGAAAGTCGGTTGGAAACGTAATATTCACAGCAAAAACGATACATATACACAGTACCTTCTATGCTTGCGGCTATGCGGTACGGTTGGAGGCGACGCCGCAGGGCGCTATAGGGCTCGAGGCAGACTTCACTAATAATACGTTTTTGCTGTTTATTTTTTTATTTATTTATTTACAATTAACAATTATTGACTATTTTTACAGAAATTCTTGCAATACAATATTACTTTGTTTTTTTATACCTAATAATTATTCTATACTAACATACAGTCAACTATATGAGTATAATAGATATGTTATACGCGTACAAATCAAACGAAGAAATTGTGTCGAATAGCAGCACATAGCACACACCTATGTGTGTGTATCAAAACGATAGAAAAGAGGTATATGATAAAAAGAACAAGAAATAGAGATAGTTTTGTCTACTGACAACGCATCGGCACTGACAACGCGCGTCAACGCATCGGCAACCAAATACCCAAAGGTATATAGGTAGGTGAATAAAGATACTTTTGACTTTGACTTTGGTAAGACGTAGGTACTAATTAGAATGTTTTTGAGTCTTCTAAATTTTGCGCTTATAACCTATTTATTTATAATAATATAATATCATTGATAATAATAAAGTAATCTTTTCGTTATGTTCGAATATATGACACTTTGACTGGATTATTCCATTGTTACAGGATTTAATAATTGCGAAATATTGAACAAAATTCCAAATAGAGATTTTCACTTTAATGGTATGCTTTTGTTAATGTCAGTCGTGTGTTCATGACAACTGGCGATGCTTACAAAGAAAGTTGATCCCATTGTCGAAAAAACAGTTAAAGTTGAATGCAATTGTCATTCCCATTTTTAAATCGAATGACGTATAAATAATAAATATATACCTAGGATATATACCTATAGGAGTTTTGGGGGAATCTGGCGTCCATTGGTAATCTTAAAGTGATTTAATGTTTGATTGTGATAGTAAATCATGCAGTAAATTAGCGAATAAGTTTCCAGGAAACGAAGAATTCATTCGAGAGCGCATAGTACCGCCGTTCCGATTGCTCGAAGATTCGTCGAGGTTCTTCGTAAAGTTCACTATCACTTTACGAACGACTGACTGACTCGAGTACAGATGACTTGAGACTTGATGACGATTTTACTTGATTATATCTATTGACTATCTTGACCACGTTGCCTCTTATAACATTGACACTGGTGTCTAGTAAATATCAACTACTTAAAATCGCAAAAAAATAGTCTATGATACTCAATAACATAAGTTTCAATTCAAAAAATAATAATTGTTTATTGTTATCGAACATTAACCTCTATAGAATATTTATGAAAAACAGTAATAGTATATATTATTAAATTCAAGGAACACGAAATCGCTTTTTGAGTACTTTGATGCAATAAGGAAAATAACTGTTTTTTTTTTAATTAACAACACCAATTACGTGTTCAATCTAAAGATAATACATCTAAGCTGTACATAATCGTAGCAAGCTTAACTGGTTAAAAATACATTTTTAAATAATCACTAAGAAACATCTCTAAACGCCTACAAAGTTTATGGTTTTAAAGTACCTTCGTAAACGTTTTTGCATACTTAAAATCGTACCTATTTCTATATATATAAGAAGCTGTACAGATCTTTATCATTACATAGTCTGAAACAAATTCTCATTCTTTGTTCCTATATCCCGTATGCTTTAATTTTTTAAACTACGCAAACGATTCTCATACGTATTTTTTATACACAGAATGATTCAAGAAAGGTTTATATGTATAATACGTGTTATATATATTTATTTTGAGTGAAGCCGAGGCGGGTTGATAGTTATACAAATAATCGCAATATAAAGCTCGAGAAACGCCGGCGGCGATTTCGAAATAATTTTCAAAATGATTGTACGTACCTACTCGTAGATGAGAGCTCCAGGCTAGGCTGGCGGGCAGCGCTTAGGTACTCCTTATACCCGAGGTGCCCGCGGAAAAGCTCCGGGGCACGAACAACCCCTTATTACATACAAATAATTCCGATGCGACTAAATAAGTTCATAGTCATACCTCCTAAAACAACGGCGAGGTGTAGACGTCACGAGTTACGCGCATCAGTGTTCATGTGCTGTGTCGTGTATTTGTTGGTTAGTATTGCTTATTCTTTTTTACTTTTTCAATTAGTTTTAATATTTTTTCGTTATTGATTTTATTCAATTTTGTGATAAATATTTTTTTTTCGGAAGTTTTTAACTTGATAAAACGTTAATTGTGATTTTTGTTTGTTAATGCGGTTAATTGGATAGCGTTTTAATTAGGCGGTTTTACAGATTTTGTGAATTTTTGTAAGTTTTTCGGTTGATTAAATTATAAGTTTTTGTTTAAATTAACATGAGTTTACGCCAGCTTTTATTAATATTTAAAAAGTGTCAAAGATAGTTCGATTAAATGATTATAGGTAAATATTTTATAATAATTTATTGTGGTATGAGAAGTTAATACTGTAATGGTTGTGATAGTAGGTTTAGTAAATTAGTCTTTTAATAAACTAACGTTGAACCCAAATAGTCAGAATGTTTAAAAATTCGTCTTAAAGAAAGATTCTTTTCAAATTATAAGCCGTCTTTACCGCTTTTTTAACAAGCTTGAAAAGATATATTTTTAAAATGGATTGTTTTTAAAGTAAAATATTGTTTCCAATATCTCATCATTTATCCAAAAGCACCTCGGGAATCTTACCAAAATATCAAATTAATTTTGTTTCGTTAAAATGACATTAGTGAAATGAATAGATTTTTTAAAATATAGGTACGTCTTAAGCCTTTGTTTAAAATTCAGTTTATAAATTTTACTAGAAGTAAATGTAGATTTTAGAGGTAAATGTCTTCTAAATAATTCACAAATAGATATTTTATTAAAGTTAGTTAAAAAAAATTAACGGTCGTGTTAATTTTTTTGTATCATACATACAACTTTTAATCTAAGCTTTCTTGATAAACTTTTTAAGTTGGATTGCGCACGCTTGAAATCATAATCTGATTCAAAACGTTTTTCACATATAACAATTTAATATATAATTATTATCTTCTTAGTACAATTGTAGGATTTTCTAAAAGCTTTAATATAATTAGAACAATATTAGATTTCCTCACAAATCCTTAAAAGACTGCACCTTTGCACTGAATTTTATTATTATAAAGATTTCTTTGTAAAGCGACCTTCAAAGAAAAGTCTTTTTATAATCTTAACGAAGTCAAAGGTTTATTAAAGAGGCGGATTAATTTTGCATCCTTTATAAGCTATATGCATAGCTTAGGAAGATTTCTCTTACATTTTCCTATTATTCATAGCTTTAAATATTCTTATTATTTATTATAACTAATTTATCGCGTCTTCATTCGCTGTTCTCTAGTATAATGTTATTTTTGAGAAATTCTTACTTCAGCACAGATAAAATAACAATTTTTTTAATTGTTATTTCATCTGTGCCGGTTTTAGTACAAGGTCCAGACATACAGACTTTCATTTTATTCTTTGGAATCCTTTCAGACCGCATTTAATGACGTCATTACTAAGATAAAACTAAAACATATATATGCGCACTATATACTAGTGTATTTATGAATTTTAAATGTTTCAAAGATGAGATGAACCCTTGCGGGAATCGAACTCGATTTTTCGTGTCAAACCGTTGTGATTGAAGCTAGGTACGTTAGCCTCGGGCGTTTTAGCTGGACCGTTGCGTCTAGCAGTTTGTTTGTCATTTCATTGTGTTAATTACTAGCTGTCCCTACGCGACTTCGTTCACGATAAACCTACATTACTTACTAGCTGTTGCCCGCGACTCCGTCCGCGTGGACTTTTATATAAACTTCGACCCCCTTCCCTCCCTTATAATCCTTTTTTCCTAGATTTTTTCATACAAATGTTTTTTCCCGCTAACTCTCGTTCCCGTAGGAACTTTGCAATATCCTGTGGCAACTAACCTTTAAGTTTACTAAGGTACCTGAATACCAAATTTCAAGCGTCTAACTTAAGCGGTTTAGATTTTTCATACAAAAGTATTTTCCCGCTTATTCCCGTTCCCACGGGAATTTCGGGAATTCCTTTCTTAGTGCATCTCTAGAGTACCTAAGCTATGTCCCTTCCATATTTCAAGCCCCTAAGTTTAGCCGTTTAGGCTGTGCGTTGATATGTCAGTCAGCCAGTCAGTCACTCAGTCAGTCAGTCAGTTTCTCCTTTTATATATTTAGATAAGAAGTATATACTTATAGTAGTCGTAGTAATATAATAATACCACCTTGTATTATACCACAGTACAAAAAAGAATGATTTAAGTCGGTTCAGCTATCGAATTAAACACTTGACAACACATTTATCTATTTTTTTTAAATTTAGGTTTCGGTCGGCTTTGACGTTTTGCCCGCGAAGTACTTATAGCATAGTAAATACTACATATATAATATGAGGACTACCTATTGCTGATTTAGTTGTCCGAAATATATAGATGAAACCAAGGGTTGTAACTAGTGGTATTATATAAAAAAGTGCACTTACGAGTGTCACCTTGTTTTCGACTCGAGTCCAACACTCAACACTATAATAAATATCACTTATAGCTTCGACCACTTCGCAATAACAAGAATAAGCCAATTTCTCGTTGTATATTAAAAGCGCTCGTAAATATTGTAGATGAATGTACAAAATGTTGGCAAATTGGCCTAGGGCTCCGGCGACGGCTCCGGGCGATCCGCCCCACAATGTACTCGAGTTCATGAATGGCCGTAGGCCTTCGCCCACTCCAATATACGGTACAGAAATGTATGTTTTAATGGGAAACGTCTTAGGTTAACGCCTTTATGTGTTTTTAAAGGTAAACAGGAATATTTATATACAGTCTATATGTGTCTCGCGGTTTTGTTTCTTAAATTATAAACGGCAACAATTATTTTACTTATTATGACGACATGGGTGGTGACGGTAAGAGTGGTGGCATGGCAACATTACTTTATTCTTCTAAATCAAATGGTTTTAGAAAAAAAAGCATATACGTATACGGTCGAATCGAGAAACCTCCTCCTTTTTTTGAAGTCGGTTTAAAAGTTCTGTCATAATCGGTCGAGCAGGTTACTTTGCACTACCTGTAGTTTAGAACTTTAGAGCAATGATCAGATTTCAGCACTGCTAATGGGTTGTTACTTGTATATACCTAAGTATAATATAACATGTATCTAAAATTAAAAATCTAAAATTAGATTTGTATATTATTCATATATACAAAATAATAATAAAAACGGACTATATAAATGTTATAGATTTTAGATTAAGTATATAGATAGGTATATAATATTTAAAATAAATTATATGTTTAGTGCTTAAACTAAATGAAATTGCGCATAAGCCGATTAGAATAAATTAATTGATTTGTGAATTGTTGTTATGAAAAACATTTAGATAATTCTGTATGAATTGAGTTAAGGTGATGGAAGGTTTTAGGATTTGATGGAACGCTGTAAGAACCATCAGTTTCTATGAGATCTTTTATTTATCTTAAGAAAAAATGAAGGTATTTTGAACGATCCTTAAGGTCCATGAAAAGTCTAGTCTTTATTTTTCTATTATATTTTAAAAAATACGAAAGACGAAATCTGGTTATACGTGTACGAAACTGCATCGATGGTCATCGATATTTTTAAATTTACAAAGCGTTTTTTTCATAGATTCGTCTAGGCGACCTTTGCTTCGAGAGATCTAACAAGAGAGACCCCAACATGTCTCAAAGGTAGTTATATAGCATTTAAAATAAATTATACACTAACTAGACTATGGAAATGAATAAACATATTAAAACTTAAACGACGTCGGCAAGCTTCTTCTTCTTTGAAGATTCTGCTACCTTAAGAGCAACTATCAGAGTTTCTTGCCGGTTCTCTGTAGAAATTGCCTTTCGAATCGGTTATAAACGTTTTGTTATACTATGATGATTCAAAAGTGTTACTATTTGTAGCCTGACTGACATTGACTAACGTTAGGTATAATTAAGTTGTCAACTGTTTAATTAAACGAAAAAATAGCCAATAAAATAGATAATAATTGATTTTAACAGAGCGAACGGCCGTTGCACCGAACCGCTCCATACTTGGACGGCACGCCCTCAGCGCCCTGCGTCATGCTCCTCCAGCACTTCGAACACCGATCGCTCCCACACAAACGGGCGGCACGCGCATGGGCCTGTACAAGTCCAGCCTCACCGCGACAGCCGGCCCTACCGCCGGTCCGCCGACAGCGGCTGGTACGGCCTGCACGACAAGGCCCAAGATGCCCGCTCCATGCAGTGTGAAATGCCCGCCCACAGACACCACGTTAATGCGCATTTCCACGACGTGCACAGATACGACAACTATAACAACGAGTCGCGTTACTGCATGCCGCGGGTCGCCGTGGCCAACCACATGACCGCCCCGGTGCATATCGATGTAGGAGGCGTGATTTACACCTCGTCGATGGAGACCCTCACTGTGTAAGTACTTTAGTTTTTAGTTTTATTTTATTTATTTGGTCAACCTCATGTGCTTACAAAGAATACAAAACAAAAAAATATAACTAGGTAATTTTTTTTATAATTATTTTTTTAGGGCTTTTATCTCTAAAGCCATGTCAGCCCCATCATCAAAAAAATTACAATCATTACAAATTATTTATATATGTCGATTAAAAACCTAAATAAAAATGTTGCCTGGCTTGATGCCGGATATGTCAACACTGTTTGCAGTGCATCGACATCAAGCCTGTGTATCTAAAAAACTAGGTACTCTTGATTAATAATAATAATTTACAACATAGTTCAAGAAAGGCACAACATGGAACAATGTTTCTCTTGGTCTAAGTTAGTTTTGGAGTGGTCGATAAGTGTAGGATTCAAAATCTGTAACCAATCAGATGGAAAGCGTTTTACGTTCTGGAGACGTTTGTGGTGTTTTTACCTTGCTGTTGTGATTATATTGATTTTGGTTAGGTTGACGAACGCGATATATCAGGAATAATCACATACATTCTTTAAGGGAAGTTTCAGACGACATTTTTATATCCACTCACCTATAATTTATTAATTGTTTGCAAAGCAAACATAGTCTACTTAAGTTTATTCCTTTATAATTAACTATAAAAATTAAAATTGTTATACATCTGTTTTCTAAGGAAAAGGATTATCTCGTCTTTATTCGTTAAAAGGAATCGAAACACTCTCTCTAATTAATAAGAAAAGGCGAGTTAATAAAAATGGCTCATACAACTTGCTAGTTGTTGCCTACCCGGGGCTTGGTTTCGCCAACTTGATCAAAAAAAAAAAATAGCCAGAAGTTACATTTTCTCGCTGTCAAAGTAGACTATTTTACCAGCTCTTTAGCATTCAACTATTTTCAACTAAAAGTATCGTGACGCTGCGATGCGACGTGACGTCACTGAAAGGACCATTACGATACTTTTCCTTTTATAAAAGTATATTCTTGTAAGTTTGTCCCGCGGTTCTATCTGTAATACGAAATAATATTAACGTTAGTTAAACTGGTGGTTAGTCTTAACAAGGAAATTCGTCGAAACTATATATGTTATATATATCGTCTTGTAATACTCGTATGTACTATATATAATTGCAAATTACAGAATTTATGTAGACTTCAAGTTTCATCTTTCGTATTTTGATTAGCTTGTTTTGTAAATATCAAGATATAAAAAACACGGACGCAGAGTGATATTCAAAAACAATAAAGTAGACATAAGACAAGATGGGCACATTCATAAATTATATATTATTATAGAAAACCGTTTGTTGTAAACATGAAACTTAATCAGTAAAAACTAAGTTAAAGAAATGTTGTATGTAAATGAAAATTGTGTATCAGACCTACAGCATTATACCTTCGAGCTCGAATTTGTCTGATTTAAAACTTGTTCGTATTCCGTTTGTCGGGTATTTTGGCAGTATCGTAAATAAGCATGGTTGATCCGTGCCGCGAGCGCGCCCGCCAGCCATGCGGCACCCACCCTAGCGGCTAGCACGACTCAATAAGACTTCTTTATATAATATATAATAAAGAATATATAAAAAATCGAAAACGTTTTTATTTCAAAAATTGAATCGTAATCCTTCATATTTTTCATAATTGAAAAAAGCCTCCTACTTATTTTTGTATTGTAAAATAAAAAAAAACTAGGGACGACAGTATTTTTTTTAATTTTGGTTTGGACCGGGTGAAAAATATTCCAAACATGGTTATTTCCGCATCGACAATATATTTGGTGTTTGTTTGTCCAAACAAAACACAACTTTTAACGAAGTGTATTATGTATAGCTATATTTTATACAAAAAAATGTATATACTTTTTTGTAAAGCTCTCCTGTAAAAATGTTATTTTCATTTGTGGTGGTTTGGAATTTAAGTAGCGATATTTACGTTTTTACAATATTTTGCATTTCTTCATATTATGCATATTATATATTATACACGAGGGATATCTGTTTAGAACACGTATGTATAGAACTTCGTAATCACTTAGAATATCATTATGTTTACACAGGGTATAATTATACTATACCAAGTTAGTTATACATTGAAACTGAATGGACGTGTGTGTGTGTATGTGTTTCGGTATATTGTAATTACAGTCTGAATAGCATTCAAAATATGTATATATTCTAATACATAGATACTGTTAGTAATCACGAAAATTAACAAATGAGAAATCGATGAGACAAGTTCTCTATGAATTTCAGAATCATTTGTTTCTTTGTTATCTGTACCTTATACAACTTATTATATATCTACTTATTTTATTTATTTACGTATACTGTTTGTAAATGTGAAAATAGGTACCTAAATAAAGGAGTAGGAATTGTTATAAAATATGAAAATAGAAATAAATATAATGTTTTGCTTATTAAAAGTGGCATTATTCGTTTGTGACATAGCAGATCTATCAATCATCAAAACATAGAAAAACTGTGCAACAGGTAGTTGAAACAAATTGTGGACTAACTTAAACTAAACATTATCCCTAGTATAATTATTTGTTTTGGCCTAGACATGTGAATTAAGTTATAGCCATATGACAAAAGCTAGGTACCTATCTTTTAAATTTTAATGTTTTGATGTCCGTCATGTTAAAGGCTGTGGTCGTCAATATCATCTATTCACATGTCAATATGATGTCCGCTAACTGTTGCAGCTAATAATTTCGGTACATAGTTTTCAATTTTCATTCGGTATTCACGTCAACTTGGCTCTTTTATGTGGATATTCGGTGTAATTCTATTGAAATGTCTATGCACATTCATGAGAGTCGCTCAAAAACGCCAATAACAAAGTTATATGCGTTCTGGTAAAGGGATTTATAAAGCTTTTTACTATTGTTTTTCGCCTTTGACGGCCTGTTGCGTTCCCGATTCGCGCTGGACTTCATGAGTTTTATTTCGGAAGTAATTTAAGCTGAGTTGATTGAGTGAATGGTATTGTTTTCAACTTTATTAGTAGATAGTAAATAGTACGTTATTTGGAAAATAAATTGTCATGTTTTAAGTTTCAAACAGATGATAATAGTACAATGTATAACACTCGGGACTGCACTTACTCAGTTGCATGGTTTTGATAGAAAAAATGAGGGATTATTTAATTTCCTAATTTTTTTCTATACACAAAAATATACTCCATATTCGATAGAATTAGCTTCTTGTATTTTAAGCTTTTTTAGCAATTTACTTAAATTTTAGCTATTTAAAATTAAAAAATTAAAATAAGCTCGGAGAAAATTATTTAAATATATTTTTATTCGTTTCTTACAGCATATAAACAAATTGCGTTCCATTTGATATACAGAAATGTTGTGTTTTTTTTCTATAAAAAATTAACGACAGTCGATATAAATAAGAACATAAACCTAGTGTAAAGAAAACTATGTTCTGTCAATCTTTTCTGCAGATTCCCAGAGTCCCGGCTCGGCAGGATGTTCTCTGGGTCAATTCCGCTGGTACTGGATAGTCTGAAGCAGCATTACTTCATCGATCGTGACGGTGGAATGTTCCGTCACATCCTCAACTACCTTCGCAATTACCGGCTCATTCTGCCCAATAATTTTGCTGACTACGATCTGTTGGTCACCGAGGCCGAGTACTTCCAGCTTAATCGTGAGTGTATTGTTTATAGATATTGGATATTTGTATGCGAAAGCGAAAGCAATGCGCGATGTCTGCTAAGCGAAACCAAATTATATTTTTATAATAAAATATGTGATTGAATGCTCCTTACTAGCAGTATTTTTGACAGTATAGTAATAGTAAAATTAAGTCTCAGTTTTTTAAGGCTAAGTATGTTCATTTTATTTAGAAATGGTGGAAGACCTGGGACGTTGGAAAGCTGATCGTGACATGAAAATTAAAGTAGAATGGGAAGTTCGTGCTACAGATGCTGACCCACAGGCTAACTAGGAAGTCATCTTCACCCATCATTCAATATATTATAGGGTATAATCTATGAAGCGTTCTCCTTATATGTCGCAGTTTCTGTATTTTCATGCTGTTTGATAAAATTAATAACAGCGCCATCTAGCGTTTCTCACCCAAAGTAATATGATTCTATGTTGTGTCTGATTAATGTAACATCGTACAAATATATACGTAGTGAAGTACCTGTATAATAAAAAAGCAAAAATTAGTTAGTCAAATTGTTGTAAGTTAGATATTTTTTTAGTGAGGTGTCAAGGACACCGCTATTAATTTAGTAACCTATCATATTATGATAATATATTTGGAACTGAAAAGCTCGCGTAGTAGGATAATACTTTGATTCTATACTGATTATTTTATGCTCTATTAAAAATTGTTATCGGAATTGAATGTTAATCTTATTATTGTTAGTAGCTTATGTTTAGTTACTTATCAATTATTTTCCTTACCAGTAGAAATGAATGTTTAGTCATAATTACATTCGATGTTTTACATGTTTGCAATAGAAATATTATATACCTACCATACATTTTACCTATTGTACGTTGTGTATAAAAGAAATATGTCATTCTAGTCATAATATTTTAATAAATGTATACTTACTAGTATTAAAGTCATGTATTTCTTCATATTATTTAAAAAAAAACCTGTGAAGGTTATTACTTAGCTTTAGTTATAAAACAGCTTTACGAAACTAAATACGATGAAAAATCACGCTTTTAATTATTCATTTAAATGTTTAGAAAAATATTTGTCAATGTTTATTTATTAAATCAGCTTTAAAAAGAACATTCCAGATGTATCAAGATTTAACATAATATCTTTATGAGCTTTCACATTCCACTATCATCTATTAATTATTATTTATCTACTATAAGTGTTGGTATTTGTTTACAATGTACTGTATGTATCTATCTCTTCTCAGATGTTATGAAATAAAGACTATGTTTTGAAATTAATTTATTTCAAAAACCGAAAACTTGTTTTTTACGAGTACCTATCCAATTGAATACATGAGCTTTTTCGTGTAAATCGAATGAAAATTTATTTTTTATAATATCAGTATAAATTTGGGTATATAATATGCTTATGTAAGTAGTGAATGTTCCACTTTAGCGCCTAAGCTACTAAGCAATGTTCCGATTTTAAGGAATGAGGTGTCAAAAGATTAAAGATAGTAAGTTATCTATCGAACCCATTCCCACCTCACCCTCGGACGGCGATCGGGCCTTTCAGAAGGAACTTTTTTATAGTTTCTCGTTTGCTACCACATTGGAGAATCCATGTTAGGAAAGATATTAGTCTCATCATAAGGATTATAAGAACTTACAAAGTTCTCCAAGTACTCGATAGATGGCGTTGAATCACAGCTCCGATGTAGTTCTATAGTGGTGAAATTGGCTTTAGTATTGGTATATTCTAATTTTAAGCAAGTAACATAGAAACAAAACTTGCAACACACAATCTTTCGCCTTTATTCTATTAGTGTAGATAATATTGTACTTTTCTATCCTTTAAGCTTTTTCCGTATTTCTGTTTATTTTATTCGTATTTGCGACGTATCAGTTACCATTATTTACCAAAATAAAGAAATAACGTTTTTGCCGTGAATGTGAGAACCTCAATCAATTAAAATCATTTCAGCCTTTTATTAAGACTCAGCCAAAGTTCACAGTATTCAGTACTCACTATAGGTATACAATTATAGACCTAATTTTATTAAATTTGAATTGTTGTTATACGACGCTTTATTTAAAGTGGTGATAAATGGTAAAAAGGGAAACTGTTTAACAAATAGAAGACTATTTCTAATGAAAAAGTCCAGTGTTCACTTTAACACACGTCCCTTCAATCCATCGTCAGTTTTCTAGTAATGCCTATTAGGGACTACATTTCGAAGGCTTACAGTGATAGGCAATAAAGGGATTGAGCTCTTACCTTTGTTTCTCCATTCAAAAACGATCTACTGTTTTGGAAATGAAGCTTAGATGTAATGAAAAGGAATTATTTTCTTTTAACAAAAAGACATTATTTAAAAATATAATTTGGGCTAACATATAGTTTAAATCCGAGTATAAAAGCTAAAATAAAACAGCATTAGTATTTTTTCATCTACACATCAATTTTCACATTTATTTTTTATTACTTACATCGTAACAGATAACATTAATCGAAAGTCTGACGGGTACACTATAACATAAATCTTAGAAGTATAATATAATAAAAATATAGTAAAGAAACTGGTACTGGCTAGCCAGAGCCGGCTTTAGTACAGACTCAAATAAACAAATCGAGTAACAATAATATACATAAGTATTAATACGTGACATAGCGACCATAAGTCTCAACTTATCGCCTAGATGATATAAGATTCATCTGGCTCAAGTTATACGAATAATTATTCGTTAGACCAAATAAATCCGTAGTTTTTTGTTGAGTTTTGTTTGCGTAACATTACTTCAAAAACGTCCAAAATATATCTGTGATAAATTGTCTCCGGCTGGTTAACAGTTTTTTCACGAACACTGGTATCAATATTTATGTATATTAAAGATATTATAAATCTTCATAATTTATATTTTACCCTGTGCCAAAAGCTCAAGAAAGATCCCATTATGTCCACAGCACCGAGCGAAGTGTAAAACACGTAAGTCAGAAAATATTTCACAGGACATCTAAACTTATCTAGACATCGAGAACTACATCAATAATACCCATAAAACATTCAGAAATACAACGGTAATTTCGTATTGTACGAAGTTTTTGCTTGAAATTTTATGGTTACTATGACGTTTCACATAATAGGTATATATTGAAATATAATGCATACATCTAAGCTTAATAAATACAATCACACATTGGCAACTTGAATAAATATTGTATCCTCGAAAGCAATAGCCTATCGTTTTCGTAAAATGCTTACAACCTTCTACAGTAGATTTAAAAGAATAATCATTCTGCACTATAATATAGAATATACCATATATGATATTGATGAAAATAATCCTTGTACCTTCAGTGTTATTATTGTCTGGATTTATTTAAAGGTTTCTAAATGAATTAATTTTGTTTATTTATTAACTATAATAAAATAGACCTCGTTGCCAACGCTTACCGTTATGAAACCGAGAGTTTTCCAGTCTTATGCCCCTTCCTTAATATAATAACAAACATTAATTGTAACACTACTTCTTATTCTTTTTAGGTACATCAAAAGCTACCACGACAAATTACTCTGACTCTCTATGAATACAATCCTACTGAATATCAAACTACTTTATCAAAAATAGATAGTTAATATAAATATAAAAAGGTCATAACTCATAGAATAGATTTGTACCCATAGATAATAGAAATAGTATAACAAAGTGTACACAGTATTGGAGGAAGAAAACATCAAATGTTATAATGAAAGAATCTTTAAATCCTAAATCTACAACATCGATATTTCAATAGTTTGACACATAAGAAAAATGCGGCCGTAATATGCGCAAGCGACTCTTGGTCAAGCGAGGCTAACTATCCCTTATTAAATACTAGACATTTAACACCAAACATTTATTTGCTTAATTCGTAAGGTTGTCAATAATTGATTTGTTAGGTTTAAAGTCGTATCCTTGGAGTCGTTAGTCTACGTACATTTCGACAACTACGATAAAGTACATTTTTGATTTTTTTATTTCAATAGTCATATTAGGAGTATATTTTTTTATGTGTCAATCGCAGTACAAGTCCAGGCCTTATAGTTCTTCATAAGAACAGTAGATGTCTATATTTATACTTACGAGTTAATACACTCATATTTTGATCAACTTACAAATACGTTGTATTTAGAGAATATAGAAATCCTTAATGATTAAGAAATTTGGGTAGAGACAGCAACTTTGTTTTATAATTAACAATGATATAGATATATTATTACTTATTATTACAATATAGATACGTACGTATACATCTCTATGATAGTATGATTAGATTAGCATAAAAATGTTGAATTATGACCCTTAACGTAATTTAAAGAATAAAAAGTATTTCAGTCTTTATTTTTTAGCATTTCTTTATAAAATTATCATTGATTTTTAACGAAGAGTTGACTAGGCAGTTCATTAAAGATTATACAATTAAATATGGCTACGGGAGAAGTCAGTAATTTGATGCCTTATTTTTAAACGGACTGATATTTAGCTTATGTGCTTAAAATTTCTTTGGTGCTAAGGTTTTCCAGATAAAGTATATTAACATAATTAGAATATATACAATTAATTTAAAAACTGCCAATAATTTTGAAGTCATACTTCAAATTGACAGATTTTTTTTAAATTATCAATTTCTCACCTTAAAACACACTAAGACAATAACAAATCAGCAACATTGGAGTTGCCTAAATCTTAAAAAATGAGTTCTAATGTACTGGATACATGATTTACTTAGAACTAATATTATTATATAAAGGTATATACCTTTATATATCTAAAACTACGGCTACAATGTTAACCTTACATATCTAGTACTAATTAAATAATTACAACTACTAGATATATTTGTTTAGGACAATGTACACAATTTTTGGTTCCTTTATGGCATTGATTAAACGATCAAACAATACTTTTCGGAAAAGCTTGCAAATTTAAATTAAAAATTTTATATCTAAAATATATTTTACAATTTCTGAGCTACGACGCGACAAACTTATAATCAAAGAGATCAAGCCAAACACAGCAACTAAAACTATACTTTACTTAACCGAAAATATAAAAACCTTTTAGTGATATCACTTTTACACGAAGTGTCTATTAATAATACACTTAACTTTTTCAAAATTTTAAAAATTTTACTATATACATATATTACCAACTATAAAAGTTATAATCTTACAATACCAGTTGACTTCCTTTTTTCTAATCGAAAAATAATTACCAAATATCAAATTGAATTCAATAGGGTAAACCAAATCAAGTTAATAGAAGCAAATGTTCATCATTATAGTATTCTATGAAATTAAGCGAAGGATACAGATAAGTGTAGATCAGAATGAGTCTCAAATGTCGGTTTACTCACAACTTTATAAAAATAGTATGAGTTTTTACAAACCTGAACTTTTTCGAGATAATTCGAACGATCCAGTCGAAATTCATTCCCTTGTATAGGAACCAGGCTAGGAGCCATAGTAATAGGCAAATAAGTAGTAGCACTTTAATTTTCATATTGAAGTTTAGTGGTTATTTATATGTTAAAATTATATATCTATGTAATATGTTTAGAATCGTAAGAAAATTAAATTATTAACGATGTATGTAAAGGTTATTTAAAGGGAAACTTGTTATATTTGACTTTGGAATATAATAATTATATAACAGCTCCCACCAGCTTTTATAAGCTTAAAATTACTATTAAGTTTTGTAAGCTATTTACAGCTTAGATTTTAAGTAATATATGTAAAAGATTTTAATTGACACATTAAATTTTTTTAAGAAATTTATCAGTACGTTTCTTTAAGATTGTTATCGAATTTGCGAGACAATTTTCGCAATAGTTTTAAAGAAACGATTTTCGAATATTCAATGACTCCAGTTAATCAGTAAGTTTATGTTTTACTCAAAGTTTTGGAAATACGAGCTTTTGTCGCGTTTTGCTTCTTCCAAGACGTCCTTGTAGTTAATACCATTCGCATCTGAAAATAATAAGTCAATGTGTTTAGTAATTAGTAAGAACTATCCAGCTAATGAATATATTGGAATAATATATTACATAAACTTACATAAGATTAAAAAAAAGTAGATATAGAAATTATATTTAGATTTTTTAAAGAAATAAGATATGTACTTATTTAAATAGTTTCATTTCTAGTATATCGTAGATCTATGTGCTATAAATATATAAACAACCTGAAGAATATTTATACAGTGTGTTACAAAACATGTGTCCGATCCCGAAGTGTAGGATTCTCTATCTTAAAGTTTTTCGAATAAAAAAAATAAAAAATCTATATTTAAAAATAACTATGAAATAAAGTTTTAAAGATTATGTTTGTAGTAAAAAAATTACACAAGTTCAAGGAAATTCACAAACGCTGGCAACTCAGGTACGGTTCGTACACCATATAGACCCTATTGCTAGCAGAGCACGCGAACGCGAGATGGTGTTGCCATATTGGTTTTGCAATTTTACTTATTTTATTTTTTTTGTTTGGAAAAATTAATTCTGATAGTTTTTAAAAGGATGGCATGATAAGGACCTCCTACCGGTATATAGTAAGAGGTTTTCGCATCGGACACTTCTTTTGTGACACTCTGTTTAAAATATAACATATAAGTAAATAAAAATAACAATAGCTTTGCATATAATATATAGAATTCGCAATGCTTTGCTCAGCGCTTCTGCTTGCTTAATTATAAGATCATATGTAATATAAAAAATATATACAATAAAAATTAATAAATATAACATGCGATATAGAAAATAAGTATTGATGTGACTTATACATATATTTGTTAGATTTATTAAAGGCTTTTCTTTGAAAAATACACATTTTTTTATTGTATTTAATGTAAAACTGGACACTATAAATTGATTAGATAATAATTTTTATTTTCATACTACCACAAAAAAGCTTTTAGCATAAGTTTGAACGATTTTTTTGAAAAAATGAAAGCTTTGAAATATCGGTAATGTGTTAATGGAGCATAGGTTTGAAAATGCAAGATTGATTTAGGATTATCAATCAATTTGTGCATCGCTGTCTGCAGATATCAGTAGACTTTTTAATGAAAGAGAAGAATGAACAACGTCTGTTTTCATTAAAAGTTCTTTTAAAAGCGTTAGTTGAAATATTTGATAAAAATGACTGCACATTAGTTATTAGTATTTCTTAGTTTTGCATCTCATCTTACCAATGAACCGATTTGCAGTCTGCAAGACATCTATGTTTTCCAAAAGGATTTTGATATCACTAGCTAAAAAGAAACGAATATCTTTACCTGCATTTACAGTTCTAACTCTTTAATTTGTAATACTTTTTATTTGTTTGAAAATACCGTAGATAATTAAAAAAAAACGTTTATCAGAATCCCAAATACTTATTACTATGAAGACTTATTAAACACTAAAAATTACTTTAAAGTACAGATATAAAAATTAACTATAAAAAAAAAATTCACGATAAGAGAAGTTCAACCTATTTTTTTCGTGTTAACATATTTTGTAATTTTAAATCTGGCAACGTTAAGAAGGACGCTGAAAGAAAGTTTACATGTTTATCCTATAGTCTTCCATAATTAATTGACTTACCCATTTCAGAAATCTTCATCTGATCGGAAGCATCTAGCCGCAGTGCTTCGAGGAGGCTCTCATCGGAGTTATCGTCATTCGCAGTTCGAGAGATCTTCACCGGCGGTTCATCCTCACTCTCGTCAAGTCTTCGTCTTATAGCGCAAAGACCACTCGGCCCTGGCTGAGAGTCTATCTCACTAACAGAATTCACTGCTAATAGATTACCATCTGTTTTGCTTTCATCTATTGAATGCACTTGGTTACCTAAAATTTCAATAGCTTCAGAATTATCTGTTTGTTTAAGCAAACAAACTTTAAGCAATTTATGATGAGGATCAGACATCATGACATGACATGACATAAGGTGTAATGCTTCGAAACGGGTAAATTAAAATGAAAATTATGTTTAAGCTGAACCACAAGCAGTAACATTAGCAGTAACACTTAATTAACTACTACGACATTAAATAAATGTGATTAAAAATAAATAGTTATTGTCAGCGTCATTCGTTCGTCTAAGTCAGGAAAATTATTGTCAACTTATCAATTTAACGCCTATTCAGAAATATTTGGTAATAGCAAATATTTTACCCATGTGATATAAAAAAACGTTACTTAATTTTATTTTAAGTTGAGACTTAAGTACAGTCATACAAGTTCAATGAGCATAAAATCAACAAAATAATAAAAGCCACAGACGCATAACGACAGGCACAAACAGATAAGGAAAATAAACTCCACAATACAGAGAGTGACGAATTCTATCAGTAACAGGTACCATGAAAATTGCAAAAGAAATATGAAGAAGCGAAGACAGACAAATAACTTTATTTCAAAACATTTAAGACATAATATGTGAAATCTTTAAACATCAAAACAACATTGACATATAGACAGAGAAATTGAAAGGCGCACCGTTAACATGCCCGAAAATATTTATTACCTATACTTATATCTTTAGCAGATGTACTTAGAGACTTTTTACGATTCCTAGAGAAACCATATGATCGTTTAATTTTGCCCACAAAAGTGTCCGGTGATTCTTCCGTATAATCGTAAACGTTTGAATTATTGTAATTTTTCGGCAATTTAGTTGTCGTTTGCCTTGGAATTCTCGATCTCCTCGCTATGGGTGTAACTGTGCGATGTTCATTTCTTTTCGCCAAAAATCTTAAAAAGCCGTTGGTATTCTCGGGTACGGCATTAGGAAACCATGATACGCGCCTGCTTATAGTATCTCGTACAGACAGTGCGTCTTCTGCTTGCTCATTGCTTGAATTATCCGGGATGCTGTTTTGGCTTGGTGACGATTGAGATGGTTTTGAAGCACGGGTTGGAAGAGGATATACATAATCATTGAGGGAGGTCAAGTTCGATGTTACACTCGATGTTGGCCGAGTTGCAGTGGATGTGGTTCGTGCGATCGCCGTCGTCAAACGTGCAACAGTTGGTGTTATTATTGCTGCATTTAGAGTCGGCTGAACCGCGATCGTTACCGGTTGCCAAAGACGTAGACTGGGTTGAGTAATAATGATGAATTGTGACTCGATAAACGTTGGAGTTTCTATGGGTGAAGACGTTAACGACGATGGCTCTGATTGGACAGAAGAAGTCGGTGAAGATCTCTGTGTACTACCCGTTTCAAGTGTTGATGACGGCGGAGTTGTGATAGAAGATGACTGTGTTTCAGTCGAAGAAGAAGGTTTAGCTACAGAGAGTGTAGGTTCAGAAATAGTAGGCGAAATATGAGTAGTAGGCCATGTAAGGATTGGTTTAGTTTCAGTCATAGTCACTTCTAATGTAGGTCGAGTAGCAGGTAAGGATATAATTGAACTAGTTTCGGGTAATGACGACCCTGTTGTTATCGGATTTAGAAACTCATCTGGGTCTATGCTAATTGGAGGTGAGCTTGACGGTTCGTCTTCAGTTGGTCTAGTAATAGTGCATGTTACTGGAATTCTCGGTCGAGTAATGGATGCAGTAACATTAGTTATGGACGGTGGAACTCTCATTGAAGTACTTTCGCCATAGGGTGTGTCCGAAATACCTACAATGTTAATGTGGGAAAATGAAGTCGAGGCCGAGGGTACTTGGGAGGAATTCCACGAGTATTGTCCGCGAGTGTCAGGTAAATGTTCTACTAATAGTTCACGCAGATTGTCTATGGAGTTAGTGTGCGCTCGTGTTATAGGTCGGTCTATGGAAGGTTCTGGAGTAGTACGTCTGGGTCGATGTTTTCGGCTTCTATTGCCCATTATAATACCAATCAAATTACCTATAACGAAAGTACTCTTCAGGATAGCATTGACAATCCTATCTTTTTTCGGGGGAATAATGGATAACCGTGGACAAACAAGATCACTGCTAGAGGGTGACGTCACATCCGAATCATTATCCTCTTGAGAAGGGAGATTAGTCACCAAATGAAGAATTACTTCTTGTAATTGCTTTGGATCTTCCACTGGCAAGTTTTTTTCACAGATCTGTAAGGGTAGAAAACTAAATTTAGGAAGTGGTATGTTTATATAAAACTGCTGAAGCATGAAAGGGGATAAGGTTGGGAAGGGTATAAGAAAGTCTCGCAATACACATAGCATGTTTAAATCTTTTTAAGGTTTTTAAATACAAGTTTCCAACTATAGTAACCTCATATCAGCAGACACATATTATGCAAATTTTATTTCGTATGTTTATTTGTAAGATTCTTTCCACATAATTTATCTCATATCATTTTTAATAACTTTCCACAAATTATTGTTGATTGCATTAATTTGTTAACGCTTATTGAGGTAATTGATACGTTAAATGCAGAAAATAAACATTTATTTTTAGATTTATAATAATATGCAAGTTAAAACAAGTTCGAGAAACTATAAGGCATCATTCGCACGAAAGCTTTTCAATGGGCGTTTAGAAAAGTTCGCATTTAACGCAATTCATATCGGGCCGCTTAAAAGAAATATTCTTTTAATATGACACTTACTGCAATTAATCGGACGAGCGTTAAAAAGCTCTGTAATGAATTCCATTCGTCTATAAAAATATGTCATAACAGAACAGGTATATCGTTCTATTTTGATGTAAAATGCTTTGTTCATTCATTTTAGAAAGACGGAATTAGATAAGCTGTCCAACTTGTGAACATTAAATTAACTTTGATAACACATGATAATTTTTAAACTCAGGTTTTATCCAATGTTCCGTAAAACATATCCGTACATTGTTATAGCTTAGGATATTGCCTCATATAACTGTATACCGTCTGTACGGTATAACCACGGATTGAATTTAATATTTGTTTCGTACAAACATTTTCACGTCTAATTAAAATCATGCAGATTTAAGAGCCTTCCTGTATATATTTTATTTAAATTGAGAACCATAAACAGTGCCAGTACTGAGTGTTTTAATACAAGGCTTTCTGTTTCCCGTGCGAAAGGGGCACAAACGAATCCAGCTTCAAAAGTCGCAACTATTAAAGAGAATATTCGCATCGCCGCCTTTGCTCAAACTTTTCATGTCTTCGCAATTTAATACAGGGTCATTATACCCCGAGTATTCCTCTATGAAATAATTTTAAGCGTAATTCTATAGTCTATTGCGCCAACGTTACTTTTTAATTTGATTTGGAAACACAAACATACTTAAATGTTATTTAAATTTCGTTTAGAAGCTAAAAGTAGAATGATTTAGTTTATTTTTAAAATAAAAAGAAAACAACAACAAAATAATAACCACGTTAGCGACATCACTTACCAAAACAGTAAGATGTTCTGCTAAAGCAGGCGCGATTTATATGGTATTCCAAAAGCACAGTTACAGTATTAATTTTCATATAAGTTCATACGAATGAAAGGTCCGAGCTAGAAGTTAGCCGTTGGCTACATCCGAACGCTACGGAGGTCCGAATGCAACTCGCGAACTATTACAGAGGTAAAAACTAACAGTGCACTGAAAAGTTTAGTTGGGATGTAAGTTATATTTTAAGACTCCGGAGGTGGGACCACGCATGCGTACTACGTAACTTGCACGGGAGATGCATTCACAAGGGAAGGGGGAGGTGGCGTTCGAAATAAACTCAATCATTTCATCAATAACAATTTTGCGCTTATGTACATATTTTAAATTTGAACCACGACTCTTTAATATTTTTTTTTATAGAATAGGGGGCAAACGAGCAAGCGCGTCACCTGATGTTAAGTGATCAGCGCCGCCCATGAGCGCTCGCGTTGTCATTCGCATTGGTAGTTTACTTCTAAGTTATTTTATAACATATTAATTATCAATAGATTTTTTGGAGAACTGAACGCAGACGGATTTCTTGGCTTAAAAAATCTTTGATAGTTGCCTGAAAAAAGTACCAAATGGTTGTTTAGAACAGGAATTTAGGCATGGCCATTACCGCCTCCGTAAGGAGCTATGATAAGACGATTTTTTATAGGATTTATTTTCTTTATAGGTGAATTTATTTTTTGGCATACAGAACAAACAATCCACACATTTAAAATGCTTTTATACGTTTAGGAGATACTTGTATTCCATTAGTATTTAAAAATGATTTTCGTCATATAAGCGTAAAGGCTAGCTCGGGAAAGTGCAATCAGCAAGTCCAATTTTCGGCCACTTTATCGAGTAACTGGGGTCGAATATTGGCTATAAACGAAAGCAGTTATTAGCACGGCGAATGTTACATTTTAAGTGATCTAATACTTGTATATTGTCAGAGTACGAATTCTATTAGTTAGCATAATAGAGAAAAAACCATAGAAATAAAACGTGCCCTTAAACCAAACAATGCGTCATTACCTAAATAAATTTGGGAAGGAGACTGGGAGGAAGAGATTTTTTATCACTGAAAGTCGTTATGCGTAAGACTGATACTACAAGGTGTTGGTGCATTTCCGCTTAAGCAGTGTGGACAACTGCCGCTGTCAAGTTGGTGCGGTAGGTACCCAATGGTGGTAAAATTATAAATGCATTGTAATACATTATGAAATCGAAATTTATCGGATGACTATATAAATAAGAGACCTTCATGGGATTTTTAGCAATTTAATCCGTTATTACGATCAACATTATATGTCAATGTACAGAAATCAAGACACACCAGACCAAGCTTGAGATCGGAAGAGCGTTCTGG
>JADANM010005835.1:8422124-8435900 GCA_026213755.1 Eurema hecabe | reverse complement strand
TACATTATCCGCTTCCAAAAACTTATACATAATATTTAAAATCACGCGTAATAAGGTATAATTTTGGATGCCTCAATACAAAAATACCACTTTCTAACAAATATTTACGAAGGTTTAATTGTTTTATTCACTTTTGCACTTAAAATATCCAGTTTTCTTATAGAATTTTACGAAACAGTCTTATTTCCATCCTAAATAATCAACTTTTTTATTATTGTCAAATTTGACATATAAACAATATTGTTTGCTGTCAAAAGGCATGTCATGGTACGGATTGAGTGAATGATTTACGTATTGTCGCACAAAACTTCTGATCGAAACAATGCTAAAATAAGTTTATTATTAAGCATGTCATTGTACAAAATTCGAAAGTAAGATTAAAATAATACTGCTATAAGAGATGGTGGTTGGCCCCCAGATCGGAAAAATTCGGCTTTGAAGGGAAACATATTAAATCTTCATCTCAGTCAATGTCACTGTTGATTGTTGTTTTTCACAAAGTTTTGTGCCTGGCGTCAACAAACATTTCGTCATTACATTTTGTATCCTCTCGGGCACCATACGCCATATGCAACACATTTATATCCATCCGCAGGGAAACGGTTAAGTATTGACATACTAGATCACAAGTAACAATTTATACTTGAAATATTATGTTGTATACATGTAATACGTCCTTATGGCTGTAAGCCATATATTTCAGACCAACCATTGGTAGACGATACTATGCTACTAAGAACCAAATAGAAGAATAAATATAAATTTTAATAAATAATCTAAAACCGCTTTCAGGAAGTAAGAAAAAATGAATAGATAATCTCGTAACATTCACGCACTGCTCGATAGCCGATAACTCAGTTAATAACTGTCAGACCACACCCCTTTCAACCAATTATACACACCACAGAGCACGGTACAGTTAAAGTATTAGAATTGTCTATTGAAGGTTATTTCTAAACAAGCCAAGTTAAAAAAAATAATAACAAGCTTTACAGAAACAAACAGACCCCGGACAGCACTCGTCAAGACGCATAAAGCGAGCTCAAACACGATAGGGTTGTGTCGTTTAATTACTGATTTCCCATAGCCATCTTCCAGCTCCATCATAAGATCAGCCGTGTCATAATAATTTTGCATTGTCATACGATTTACGCATGCATGCAAAATTTCAACTCAATCGATAACCGAGAAGCGGGTCAAATTATACTTGCAAGATTTGATTACAAACAAACAAACAGACCCCGGACAGGTGAAACTAAATGCTTGCTGCTTGTAAAAATAGACATGAAATATGTATGTCCTGAAATAATTTTATAACAATAGCACCTAAAACGATACGAACACGCAAAGTAAAGACAATTCGATCATCGCCGCAGTCCTTCATCAAAACTCGAATGTGGAATTTTTTAAACATTTATACGGTAAATATGTGTCATCGAGTATTAGAACGTGCTTCTTACATCTACATAAACAGTTTTGACTTACGGCGGACCGATTAATTAAGAAACTATCAGTATGCGCTATCTGTACTTAAATAAAAAATTGTGGATGGATGATAATCTTCCATCATTGAGATGAATTAAGCGTAAGAAGTCTGTGTGTTTCCTCCAAATACACACTACAATACATATAGCTAAAATATCGGTATATTGAAAAACGTAAACAATAAAGGCGTTGTGTTTGTCTGTTCACACAGTGACCGCGTCGCCGAACCTGCCCGAGTGACAATCTATTTTTGTGCGACCCTCGAATCGTGATCAAAAACGAATAAATCTGCACTTTTATGCTGACAAAGTTCTATGCTGCTATATATAAACTTAAATCGATGAATTTACGAGCAATTGAAAGCCTTCTATTTATATGTTTATTATCTTGCTATGCCCCTTATGCCCTAAGTTATTTATCTTTTACTATATTGCGATCATCAAAAAATTTCCTTTGTCCTGCGATTCTATCCTTTTTTTTTTCTACTCTACTCTTACTCACAAACCCTACATCCCTATTTTAAAGGGCAGTGATCCATGAGAGTTTACTTCCTCCTTTACGTGTATTAACAAACTGCTAGTTGCCATCAAACGAACTTTCTTGTTAACCATTAGACGAACCTTCTTATTAACAATTAGGAAAATTAAACTCACTTGCTGGCCATCACAAATAAAAAAAAAGAAAAAAAGGTACCTATATAAAACTTACCCTTATATCTATGAGAAACTCCTTTGACCATATCCTATGTTAAAATATCCTTTTACAACGTGTTCTGTAAAGTTTCCCTACCTTTAAAACTTGACACTGGCAAACAGTTAACACAAAAAAAAAAAAAACTAAAGCTCACCACGTCATTCCCGCTGGAAGTGGGGTGCTCTCCTCTGAAGCGCGCGCGGCGGATGATCTGACAGAAGCGGTTGTACTTCTGACACGCTCGGTCCGACTTCCTCAACGTTCCCTCCACATGACACGTCACGTAGTGCATCGGACCTGAACGCTGTTGGTTCAGCTTCTTGAACCTGTGAAATGTATTTAATAACTAGCTGTGCTAGCGACTTCGCCCGCGTAGAAAAGTGACTTTGGGCAGCATTTTTGAAAATGCCTAACCCGCGCCAACAAACGTTCAGCGAGTTCAACGTAATTCTTTAAATTGCCATAACTTTTTTATTTATCAACCGATTGACATGAATTAAACACTAAATGTTAAGTGAAGCTTACCACAGTATATCATTGAAAACCCCATCTAGATAGGATAAGCCGTTTCTGAGATTAGCGTGCACGAACAAACAGACAAACAGCCAAAATTCCAGAATTCATTGTTTTGGGTTCTATTGCGTTAATAAAGGTCTCCTATAATATTTTTTCTCATATCTTCCATGTACAGACATGGTATTACACAACATTTACCAGCGGTTCGGAAGGCAGTTTCTACAGAGAACAACCGGCAAGAAACTCTCGTTATATACGATATATAGATAGTCTCGTTATATAGATAGTTATATACTACTATTCTACTATATTAACATTCTATAGTTACCGTATAATGAAGCTTCGTCTCTCATTCTTCAGTTCCTCAGCGATCTTCTTTTTGCCTTCATCGTCTTCCGGTATGAGGAGTTCTCCGTTAGAACCCAGCATCGTTTGGGGCGGCATGAGCTGCTCTTTGAGGAGCACGTGATCGTGTTCATGCACGTAGTTGTAGACACTTTGACCGAGCAACTCCAACTGGTGAAATTTGTCCTCAGTTAATATTGGGCATAACTTATACCTTATATTAAACGAAGACAAATTTTATACAGAGTAATAATACTCTTTTATGTACAGATAACACAAAAATGAAAAAGAAAACAAAATGAGATATATGTACACTATAGAATAATAATATAATTGTTTCAGTTGATATTTGAAACACTATATTAAACAACTGACAGTATTTGCTTTCTAATAACACTGTAGAAATATAGTAATTGAATCGAGGTATACGTGGTAACACTAACAAACATTTAAATATATAAAAAAACTGAAAAAATAAGCAAAAATAGAACGCACAGCTTTAATAACCAAACGATTTCCAAAACAAATTGAAGAGGTACACGTTTATATAAGCCAATTAGAGGATTACTATAAATTCGCATAGCAACCAAATCTGAAATTTGAAACAGTATTATTTATAAGACAAAACACGAGTATAACTTACTTTTTAGCACGTGTCCATAGAAATGAAATAACAAAAACAATGTTATTTCTTTCGTTACAAGTGGATTTTTTCGAGAGCTCCGATTTGAAGACTAGCTTTTATAAATTGACAATCAAATGCAATTGAGAAGATTCGGATTGAAACAGTTTGGAATATTGCTTTTTGAATTGGTATTAATCGTTTTATAGTCGTTTAAAGGATCGTTGTATTCTAATGGAACTTTGCTGATGTCTATTATTGATGGTTTATAAAGACAACAGTTTCAGGTTTAAATTGCCGCTTATTCGATCCATACCTTGATTCATATAGGAGATTTTTTATTGTTCGGCATTGGAGTATGCCGAGGACGCATTCCCTTTTCGAATAATTTTATTTTTACCATCGTATGCCTTCGCACTTACTAGTAGATGATCAAGTTTTTGATTCAGAATAAAAATTCTCAAACAACCGTTTTAAAAAAGGAAAATTATTGAAAATGTTGTTTACCTAACAAAAGAAATTGTAACAATAATATCGTTTTCACTTTCAGAAACCGAATACATTCTAGTCTCCTTGCTTCTGATGAAATAGTTATTATTTGCACGACTGCTATTAATTAAGAAAGGTAAGTTTCCCGTTAAGTACTAGAATTGCGGAACAGAAGGAAGCCACAGAAGTATTTTATTAAAGTTAAGAAACAAAATTTGTTTTAGCAAGTGCCGCTATTTAAATTTCAGTTAAATTCATATTATCATAATATATACTCATGTTTTAATTGTAGAAAAAAATTGTCTATCCTAAGGAATGTCTCAAATATACTATAATGTTTATAAGTATAATAATTAAATAAATAAAACGACAATTGTATAATACGGAACAATATTAGGTGGTCATTTTATTTTATTGCTTAAACTTACAAACCTAGTATTTGAAATTCAGTATACGTAATTAAATTAATTAATTATATTATATTTAATTATACACTTATATTTAAGGTATTCCTGAAAATAGACATAATTTTTCTACAATTAAAACGTGAGAAAATATTACCTCATTTTTATCAGCAAAAGAGCTTAAGACGTGATATAGAAATCACAATTCTTAAGTGCACTATTTTATACTCATAATGTCATAAGAAGAAAAGTCTTAGAACATATAACAATTGCTTTTGCTGCTTGTCTCAGTATCTTGATTTCTAGGAAACGATTTAATTGTTTCTCTTGAGACGTTAGGTATTATGCTTTCCAGGAAGGAGTGTTTGATATTTAGTTTTAGAAAATTTGTTTAATTTCAATGAAAAAGTATAAAAAACAATAACAATATTTTATTGTTGACTAGCCGCGCTGCACGGTATTGTAAAAGCTATTCTGCCATTCGGGACTTAACTAAATCTTAAATAAAAATCTGTAAATACTGTTCCACTGTTCTCGTTTAAAATATTCGAAGTAACTATACTTTGCTTTATGCATATAGAAAAAATATATAAATTGTTATATTTTTCATTAAAAATTAAAATAAATAGCTCCATTAGGCACTGCTATGTGGAAATAATATTTAGGAAATTTAATATACTTTTATTCCTCATTTTAGTAGCGTTTAAGGTGACCTACATTAATGTTTTTCTTTATGCATTAGATTTATTATATAATAAATGACGTGCAATTAAAATACTTTGGTTCAGTTTTAAACTCTTCACTAATGGAACATTGTGTTGATCGAAAACTAAACTGAATGAGAAGAAAGCGCATTGAAAATTTTTTCCAAAATATTTGCAATTAGAAAGTTTGTGATGCACAGCGTTTGTTGGGGTCATTAAAACTGCAGATTCGTGCTATTTTGAAATTTTAAAAACACTACCACATACCTATGTGCCTACACCTACTTATAGGTATTATTGTACGCTTATTCCTACCATCATCAATTTATTGCAACTATCGTACTGGGCTTAGCACATATATGTTAATATAGATATAAAACTTGTACTTATTTTTGAGACTAAAAGTTCGTACATGAATCAAAATCTATTGCATAGTTTTAAAGATAACGTAATCATAGTTTCTTGTTCACGAGCTTAAATAATCTATGAAGAAAATGTCCAAATATTACACTATATTTGACTATTTAGAAAAACATTCTTTCAATATAGAACGTTGCGTTAACTTGAACTTGTGTGAACTTTTTTTATAAAAACTTTACATTAAAATTAAGTCTAGCTAAAAAGTAAGTTATACGCGTAAATCACAATATAACATATACATATATAATCGTATAATCGCATAGCAGCCTACTGTTACCTCCGTGTAGCCTAAGTACTCCTGTATGTTTGGGGAGACCACCACCACCAGGCCCTTATAGGTCAGGGCAATGAGGAACCCTCGAAGAGTCCTCAGTAAGGTCTTGGTGAATTCCAGGCTAAATTTACTGCCGCTCGTCTTCGCGTCGAGACTATCGCCGAATACTGTAAATAACAATAGACGAATTAATTATCATTTTCTAAAACAACTAGCGTACCTCAACAGACTTGTTCTGTCAAACATTTTCCCGTCAACTATTCAATTCTTTAATAAGGTCATAAATACCACCTTTCAACTTTAAAGAATGTTTTAAAAAAAAACTTGGCCAAATTGGTTCATGCGTTGTGAGTTATGCGTTTACCAACAAATTTCGCGATTTATTACTATTTTTTTATACGATGAAGTGAGGGACGAGCTGGACGTACTCCTGATGTTAAGAGAAATACCAGCCCATAACCAGTGCAGTGTTTGTTACCCGGAACTTTGCTAAAGCTAAACTCCGGATAGAGGTGCGCTACACCGACGCTCCCCACTTTGAGTCACAAGATGTTAAGACTCATTGGCCCAGTAATCAAGTTGGCTACTCTGCCCTTCAGACCGGAGCACAGTGACATTTGCATATCTCTGCTCAGGCGGTAGAATGTCTAAATTATTATATATTTATAAGAGATGAAGATATACTGAAATCTCACAACAAATTCAAAGAATTTTTTATTTAAATTGGACCAAAAAAGACTATTGTTATTAAAAAGAAATAAATTTAAAACAGTTATTCTCCGGGAAATAAGTAAAAAATTAAATGCAATCTTTCAAGAGGTACTGATTGGAACAAATACACAATAATGTTTTACTTAACTTCATTGAAATATTGCATCATTTTTTAATTACTATTACATTTTCCGATAGAGGACTGTATATGTACAACATGTTATTGTATGTTATTTTTGTATACTAAAGTATGTCTGTGGTAATGTAATTTCAAATAAAAAAGGCAGGCAACACAATCGTTACAACGCGAGTGCTCATGGGGGCCCTGATGACATCACATCAGGTGACGCGCCAGCTCGTTTGCCCCCTATCATGTAAAAAATACGGTAAAATTTTGATAAAATATCGGGAATGTGATGCAATTTTAGTACTATAACACAGTAGTTTTATTAAAGGGCAAAATCTCTTTTCGATACCTATAGTATCCATACACAGAACCTATAGTATCTATAACAGGGATTTTTAAGCATTCTCTTTCAGCTACCACACCGAAACCGAGCGCGAAATACATACACGATTAATGGATGCATTAAAATACTTTTAAACTAATAGATTTTGATAAAGAGCGAAGTTAGAGGTTAAACTATGTATATATAATAGTGTATATAACATACTAAAGAATCATTTATCAGTATGTTTAAATATTTCTAAATGTAATTGTAAAGGGTACTTTAAAAATGATATATTTTGCAAATGAAATGTTGGGTTTATTTTTATTAAATATCGATCTACTCGGATTCTAATTGGAAGTAATGGTCAAGGTCAGCTTAGAAATTCAGGTTTGCATTCTTTTAACTAAGGTTCCACTTTAATTATTGGAAATTCTTTACTACTGTAGGAAGATAGTTAATAGCAAATCAGTCTCATCAAATTGTTTCGCGTTTCATACCATTTTAAACCATCATATGAAATATTCTGTTTAAAAAAATCATTTTCGTTGTATCTCATCTTTTGAAAACACTGCACATGATTGGACAGTTTCGCAGAATTTCCTTTTGCAATTAAATTTACTTTGTATAAGTGCATCTGGTTACAATTTTCGAATAAAGTTCATTGCATCTACAAATTAATCAATTAGTACAGTGCTTGTTTAAAAGGTAATGACACTATATTTACTGAAGTGGAAAAAGAGCGTAGGTGACTGGACAATAATAAAAAATATATGAGGAATCTATACAGCTATTATTATAAAGATTAAACATGTGTAGTTTAGCATAGCATAGGCTCAAAAAGCAATTGCTGAGCCAATTAAAAAATGGTCGAACAAATTTGTAACTTACACTATCTTTGGCTATTTGTTTAAGATAATGCTTATGGATGGTCACGGATCGCGGTTGGTTTGGTAGAGTGTATAACAAGTAGAGTGCATACGTCTCATAATTTATTGTCACCTCATAAACAACTGAATTATAATAATATATTTGTTACACTATGCTATAGCTATATCAGGTCGGGGAATAAATACTAGCTTTCAGCCTAGCTTCATCATGTTTTTTAAATATATACTTCTGTGATAGTTGAAAATTCCTTTGTTTACTCACGTGAGTGTGTAAACAAGTCATAATATAAAAGTGATCTAACCTTTGGCTTACAAACTTTCAATCTTAACGTGTTTATTTTCGTAGTGACGTTTTTATGAGTTTCAACTACGCATCAATGTACAAAGAATTACACGCGCGTATTAAAATTTTCATTTAAAATAATGTACTATGGTTCAATACCAATACATATTTTCAGGTAAATGTTAATGTTGAAAAGCCTTCGGGCATTTTACAACAAAGAGTAACATTTACATCACACATCGCGAGCCTTGCGCTGACATCAATAACAAAATAAAGCCTGATTATTTTACGGAATAATTTTATATATTCCTTGTTCATGAAGACCAATGAGGGTACTAAAAAGCAACCAGGACCGTACGAGTAGCTTTCACTTAAGGCTATGTTCCGACAATTACTATCAGCACAATATGAAAAAAAAAACTTCACATACAAAAATAAAGTTTAAAGACGAGTGACGTCATTCAATAATGCACTAATTGCACTCAGAAATTGACAGAAGTACATACATGCCTAGTGACCTAAGCCAACGGCTTCGGCCTACAAAGTCGTAAGATGGACATTGTCGTGATTCGATGAGCGAATAACTTGGCACCGCATTCGTCTCGATGTGAGATTTCGAAGCATGGAAGAGCACGTGGTATTACACGTATGTACGGTGAGAATACTGATGTGGCTACAGAAAATATAATAATATGTTTGTACGAGCGAAGGATCTGATCCCGATGTTTTGAAATTTTTGGTGCCTATGAAATTTTCAAATAATGTGACGATTGCAAGAGACGTCGAGTTGTTTCAGGATGAGGTAAAGGCCACATTATTCTTGCGTCTCCATGTTTTAGCTACTAACGCAAACGTTAATGGAATCGAGATTAATTTAAACTTAGAAAATAATAATACCTAATGATAAGATAAAAAGCTGTCCATTCATAGAAAGCATTATCTTCTTGTAAGTAGAACATTACTTAACTCATTTTCCATTAGCTTTACTTAATACATTTTCCACTAGCTTACTGACGATACATTAAATTAACGGGAACGTATTAAAAATGAAATATGAATAATATTTCAGTTAAAAAAGAAAAGTTACAAAGATATGGTAGTTCAATGCGAAGACATAGCTTTTAAAATTATCTTTATGTGGCTCGTAATGCGACGTACTTAATTAAATATTCGGCAACCCGGTGCGACTTAGACCAGAATATATTTTCTTGTGTTCTATATGTAATTTCTTAAAAGCAAGTGCTTATGGGCAGTAATGGGTGCTGCTAATACCACCTTCTGCTCATGTACAGGAGTACAGGTACCTGGAGGTACGTCTACCCGCTAATCGTATAAAAACTTCAAATACCTACAATTTTCACATAAACTAAACTTTATTGAGAATATTCTTAATGGAAATCATTCTCAAAGAACGTGAACTAAATATAGCGGTTTCTTTTTACCAGGAAAAGCCTTTTAGTATTTCGTTCAATACCTAATTGTAAAGAAAACCCGTCAACGTAGTCGTTTTATTAGCCGTAAGTTAACTGCCATTTACTCTTATAAATTTTCATTTAAAACGTATACATTTAATTACATTAAAATGGTGAGTGGTTCACGAGGTATTGGCTTTAAATCGTAATTTTTATAGCATTAGTTTTTAACCTAGAAGTAATCACTATATCAAGTTTTGATATTATTAATTGAATTTGGCTAATTTGTTTCAAGTGCCGTGATATTTTTGATATCAACCGCGTTATTTCGGTACAGTCCCTAACGTAATTTAGTCCTTCCGTGTGCTAAACATTGCTAAGTGAATCACCTGACACAAATTAAAAAAAAAACATCAACGAATATACAAGTAATTGAAAGAGTGGCGCTTAAAGACAGATACCGTTTACATGGAAGATAAATTGCAATTAAAATGACTGGCATACTTCGAGTCCGTAATACATCAGCGCAAAACTATAGTAAAATGAGTAAACAATGGCTCAATTACATGAGAATTATTGAGTTTTACTACGAGCAAACACCTACCTAAATCATAAATATGCATCGCCTGACTCACCGTAGTGCGTTGTATGAATATATAACATCTATGAAATAATAATTGAGATATTTGTTTGTTTTCTTTCCGTTCAATCGAAAATATGAAAAGCAATGTGTTAAAATTCGAAAACTAATCAAGTCAATTGAATTGAAACGTTTAAAAGGCAGGAAGTGTTGCTTTCAACGAACAAATGAATGAAATGTTCATTATTTCGTGTAAATATTAGTCGTTAATAAAGCGTTGTATTAATTAACGAGGGAAAATTTTATTTGCTTTTTATTGAAGATACAAACATACCTTATTGAAAAATTTATTATTAAAATTCAAGTGAATACAACTATTGCTATTCAAAGTTATTTTATTTTTTTAATGATTTTGATTAAGTTTCCTAAAGTTGTCAAAAGTGTGAGCTTTTCGCCAATCTATAGACTTCTAAGGAGCTTTTATGAGAGTGTTGGCCTTGGAAGTAAAAATATTCTAATTAAACACTCCCAGAATATAATAAATTAAATAAATCTAAATGCTTAATATAATGTACAAAATTATAATCATATTATAGTATTAAGATGGATGTATCATTCGACAAAAGCATTGCATATCGATCCTAACTTTCCCAGAAGCTCATATGCAGTTGTTAGACGGAACTACTCAAAGGAACCTAGCTAAGCCAATACAAGACTGAATTATATTATGATATATGAAATGGTATTAGGGAATAATACTTAAGATGTTTAAGTAGTAAGTAAGATTATACGAAAAAGTATGTATGTAAAGGTAACCTTTTCCTCCGATGCAGAACAGTAGAATTTTGGTTAGAACAAATATTTCTCATTCTTATCTCTGAGACTTACAAGTATCCTATTAGTATGTACCTACTGTAAGAAAAATTATCCGAAAATTTTACGTCATTTAATTAAACCAAACTTTCTAAGAGGACGCATCACAATTTTATAGGTGAGTCTAAAAAACCTACCCTATATATCGTTTTAAATAATTTGCAATCGCATACCGACAATTAATACCTAATTGCATATCGGAATGCAGTGAAACTAGTTAAATATTCTAAAATCGAAGCGCAGTTGAACCAATATCATAGACAAAACTGCGTCATAATAACGTTGTACACGATTAGAACAACGCTAGCGAGAACTGGTTGTGATCGACTTACGAATAATGATCTCGTTAGTATGTTTATTTAATTGTACTACATAATATACAATATATTATATATTATTAAAAACTGAATGCTGTGGCATATTTTCAACGTGTTGATAGAATAATTGTTATTGTATTCTATTGCAGTGAATGTTAAATATTTAATAGAATAAATACCTAGTTAATTGTTTAGCGTAATGTTACATTTTTTTAACTTATTATTTCTGCTTGGGAAGCACAGCAATGACCGCTTATACGTTGCCGGCTTTTTAATAAAGGGAAAAGATTAGAATATAAGAGATGAGAGATGATTGGGAAGAGTGATTTAGACAAAAATTTGGTAAGGATAAAACAATTAGTTGTTTCGTTAATTTTAAAATCCTATTTTATATGAAAATGAATAATGAAAATGTGTTTTCCTTTGTAAAGTTCATGGCGTATTAAAGCTTTTTAATTGCCCTGGATTGTATACACTTATAATGTCTAGACTGTCTAAGAATTCACTTTAGTAAATAACCTTTTTAAAAATATTAAATAATTCTTTTATTCGATAAAAGGTTTAAGTACATCGTCAAATGTTATTCAACAACATAGGTCACTTTTTTTCTAAATAAATTTTCTAAATAGTTTATAATTAAGAAAACGTTTTACCACTAGTAAAAATCGTACCACTGTTTCGGAAAGCAGTGTCCGGTAAATAAACATTCGAAATTCACTTCGAGTGAAGAACTGAAATGAAATCGAAATTAATTTTTGGGCCGGTAAGTCAATTGACATATCCGCTATTTTTGGGTGTAACAAATATTTTGATATGCGATATGCATACATATTTATCCTACCCTTGTTTCAACCCTTGTTGCAATGTCAGTGTTAGCTTTCTGCCCTCATGTACATATTATATATTTTTGACGCACCGGAAAATTTTACGTAGTTTTTAATTTTAAAGAAAGGTTTATATATACGCCTGGGCAGGTCAATTGTGAAATATAAAACCTAATCAATAAGCATTTCGAATTTCATAATTAATACCTATTAACTTTCCGTTAATAAACAATAAGTTTTATATTTTATATTGTTTTATATTTATTACTTAAAAAACAACAGCACAATCGCATTGTTTTAAATTTTAAATTAATCATAATAAAATAATTAGATAAATCAATTGGATTCTGCCTGATAAACTTTACCTAATCTACTATCTAATAGAATAATATCCAAAGGAAATTTCATAACGAGAATGTCTGAATATTTCGCTTGTTTTGCCCGAGTTGCTAAGTGCCTGTCGATATTAGCATTCTAAAACCACAAGTATCGTTCGCGTAGATAACTTAATTAATGGTTTCTTAGATTTCATGCTCAATAGTTCGTGTACGAGTATTCTTTTTATTTCATTTATTCACACTTTGTTACAATGTACATAATTAAAATTAGATTGTATGTAATATAAGTAACAGGCGACCTTATCACTTAAGAGTGATCTCTTCCACTATTTCTTTCTATCTTATTTTTATTTATATTTCTTTTCTATTTGTTTGTAAGAAATAAATGATGAAACATATCTATTTTTAATAAGATAGGTATTATCTTCTTAATCAAGGCTATATGAAAAACGAATGTAACATTGGAAAAGCTATATGAACTTTAACAACAATACTGTTTTTAATACGGATGATTAAAATTTCAATCTGTAGCCATCCATTTTAAAATTTAATTATAAGTATTACTTTTAATTAATTTCCTTTATACCAATGTTTCAACATTATTATTTCATATGTATTTTTGTTGGAAAATTTCACTTATTATAACAAACACAGTTTACCGTATAAATTATATTTCCTCTCGATATAGTATAACCGAACTGAATATTCAACAACAACTAACAAAAGCTTTCACAAGAGGAAAGCTTGTTTTGCCGTATTATTGTTAAGGCACTTGTTTTAATCAACTTTTTACTTTATTTGTGATGTATGACAGTATGATGTACGGTGCAAGCTACGACGTGGTACGACTTAGAATTACAGTATTGTACGTAGCTTTAAAGTGTTCTTCGTGTTCTTATGGTATGGGCCCTTAATTGTTTTGTATAAGTTTCTTGTTGAATTAAATGTATACATTTTGATGGAAGCCTGAGATTCGTACGTTTTAATTTACTTATATATTCAAATAATGTTTGTAATTAACAAATTTCATTAGCACCTCCACATTAATAATAACGATGCCAGTTTACGAAGTTAAGGCAAAATCTTTTGCTAATAGACTAAATTATTTATAAGTTTCTAAGGCTCGGAACAATAAATCGAATCAGTT
>JADANM010005835.1:8399552-8422024 GCA_026213755.1 Eurema hecabe | reverse complement strand
TAAAAATTTTTAGTACTCTTAATGTGAGTGATATTTTTTCCGTTACTCTTTTAATACGTTTTCAAATTCTTCTATTTCGCTTAAAAATTTAAATTGTTTAGCTAATAGAATTCTTTTTATAGTGAGGAAATCCTCCATGAACCTAGGCGAACTTGTACCTATCAAAACCCGACTAATTTCCGCCTTACTACACTAAGTAGATAACACGGGTATAGTAAAAATGTTTAGCGATTGACGAGAATAGCTGCGCATCGGTAGAATCGCGCTCGTTGGTGCGAGAAAGACAACACGACTGGGACAACCAATCAACGCTCGCGCACCCGACGATCACTCGCCCCGCGTGCCGCACCGCTACCTCGATACCTTATTTTTGACTTCTGCGCAGGTTTCGTTCACCGCTCAAGGAAATTGACGGTTACTATACCTTCAATTACTTATGAAAGGTCAATAACCTAATCAAATAGCAATACGAATGGCTGTACCATATTGATGTGAGCGCAGGTAGTGCGCCGTCAATCTCAGTATGCTGGTCTTGTCGATCTTCCTCGCCTGTATGGCCACGGGCGGCACGATGGTCGCCAGGTGGTGGATCGACTGGTTCATCTTGTCTCGTCTCTGCTTCTCCGCCTTGTTGCGCATTTCGCGGGGACTGTCCCTGTGAGAAAATTACTCGATTAATATAAGGATGATTAATTGCTACAAGATTTGAAAATAGAAAGATTTTCATAGCAGTAGTCATAGCTTTTTTAGTAGGAAGTTAAATCTTGTGTAATTTTAGAAATACAAGAACGCGGAAGATGATTTTTTTATATACCTATACAAAATTGAATTACAAAAATGCCGTTGGGGTTCATTGTAATTTTTAAAGTTTAGACTATGACTTGTTCAATGTAAAAAACCTTCATTTATCGAATATAATTTTATACAATTGACACTGAACATTAAATCAGTCTGCACAAACTAATTCTAAACATAATCTTTGTCAATTAGACTTGTAGATTATAACAATAATCATGATCCAAACAGGATCTAATCCTTTAACATTGTTGTTTCATAAGGTCGTTATTTCGTTTATTACGTAAAAATATCATAACTGCTTAATCTATAATCGAAACGCTGACGTATCGAATATGCAGCGAAATTCGCAACTAAAACAAGCCTAATATCAAATGAATTGCGGTTTACATAACATGTACCAACAAGTTAATATCAATAAGCTTCTTAGTAATACGTGATCCCATGCTAAACATTATGAAATGTGAACTACTAGCGGTCGACTAATTCGTATAAATATTGCTATTTCGAATTGGTAAAGAGAGCTTAACAAAATAATTGATTACATTAGGGTAGTGTTACAAACAACGAATATAGATGCTGACTCGGGTAGTTGCTAACAATATCAGGTATGTGTATAACTAATTCATCTAGCTATTTGCGACTAGTTCTATTTTTTAGCTTATACAAAATCTTTAGCTACCATACCATTCTTAGAATAAAAACTAATATTCTAAGAATATGTATTCCAGAAATCTTCAATATAATATTTGTAGTAAATAATAAACCTGTATCACATTCGGATGCGTATAAATTAAATAAATAGTAATTGTGTACATAGTATGAAATTTGTGAAATAAATTGCAATTATTTATATCGTATTAGAAACATAAATCGGCGAATTATAAATCCATAATAACAACATAATGATTAAATATTGAAATCAAATATAGGCTCGGTGAATATCGTAATTATTATACCATCTCGATTCTGTATTATTTGTATTTCCATTTACTTCATTAACAATTCAAAGGGACTATAAGCACTGGTAATGCAATCGTGCAAGTAGCTATATGTTCAATATTAATGTAAATACGTACTGTAAAAGCTAATTAGATAGGAGTATAAAAACAACTATTAAAAATGAGTTGCGAGAGTATGAGATATGAACTCAGGTTGTTTATGTAAAATGGGTGTTTCTACTTAACATTATACAATCGATTTAATATTCGACGTATTAATAGCGGTCGCTACAGGATTTACGATTGTTGTATCTTTAGCTGCTATTAAAGAAAACAACTCTTTCAACTCATAATATTAGTGTGGCGCTATTTGAATTAATCGCTGTAGTACAAAACATATTGTCGCAACGCCTAGAGCAGCTAGTCAGCAATATAATTGTGCTCTTGACATTCAGTTCCTGTCCGAGCTGTCAACTGCTGCTATAAATCAAAGAGTTAGAATGTAGATGATTACATTCTGACGTATAGAAAATATAATATTTTATCTATACTTTGTAAAGACGTAGAGCGTCAGTATACTTTCAGTTTTTAGAGAGCAATCCCTAGGTGTACTACTTAATACCTACGGCTTTGGTAGTAGACAATTGTATATCACTTTATTATTGCCTTCATTAAACTATGCCCCGTGCAATTCCGAGGCTATTCATTATTTTCACAAACGCAGTTAATATCATAGTACATGTATATGTATATGTAAAAAGAAGACCATTTTAAAATTAAATTATTTATGGAATGTCATATTTCAATCTTTATTATAAAAAAAGGTTGGCACAAAGAAAATTGGTTCCTCAACGCTTCTTCATCTAGAGGAATCCTAAAAGCATTTCATAGCTTATTACATAAAGCTGTTTCTATGAAAGGAATAGTTGAGAATAAAATAAGGACAACTTTAATGAAAATGGCTTTCACTTTATCTGACATCTCTTTATTATGCATCGATGCTTTTGTCACGACTTTCCGTCTTCCTTTGATCAGAAATAATTAAATATGGATTCTGAAAAACCCAAGTAATTATAACAAACAGATGTCTCTTCATGAAGGTCAAAAATGCGTTATCGAGCTATCGAAGAAAAACGCCTATCAAATGTTTTAACTCTACGCAATACTGTTTTCTACCTCGTCCCGAAACGAGTTTTTTTTCTTTGTTTGGGTATGTTAATTAAGTATTAATATATTCAGTTGCTTTTTCGAACGAAAACTGTTGTTGAGATTTTGTATGAAACAATATATTTAACCTTTTGTGACGAATCTCTTTATTGATTCTTACAGATTCCTACATTAATTTACTTATCAAAAATAGAATTCCAGCCAACTCACTTTTTTACTAACATTAAAAGAGTTCCGCGTTCGAAATGTTTTAAATGTATATTTTTTAAAAACAATACAGACTATACTTATCGATCAATATATTAAGCCAGTTTATTAAGTTTATTCAGAACGCAACCCAGACGTATAGGTATGTTTTATAATTCAGCACGCATTGCAAGTACTATTATAATCTCTAGTTATCAGGTGTTCACAATGCGGCTAGACTCATATAACCTTTGATTGTGTGCGTGCCATTATGTCAATGTTTGTATAAATATATTATTCAACGTGTTGCTAACGCTATCTATTGTGTAAGGTCAGCTGTTATAACATTTTATAGCCGGTATTTCTATGAACGATGCACATAGAGTCATTTTGAACCAGAGTATTTACTGCAAAATGTGTTAATTGCACACATCATGTATAAAAGCTTCAAACGCACGGTATTTAAATGAAGGACTTTTATATTTAATTAATTATAATTAAATGTTAGCATTGCATATAATATTCAAAGTCAAAGTCAAAAGTATCTTTATTCAATTAGGCTACATTTAGTAACACTTTTGATTCGTTATCGTTTTACAAAACATTTACCACCTGTTCGGAAGGCAGTTTCTACAGAGAAGAACCGGCAAGAAACTCTGAAAGTCGCTCTTTTAAAAAAATAAGAACATACAACTGATAAACAACGACTATTGTAATATTTATACATGAATTTTATATATTCTCATTTAAATAGGTATCAATTTGTTTGTCTATCCGTAGGAGGTTAATTCCAACTATGATTTGTCAATGGTTTTCAAACGTTGACAATATAGCTATGGTTATAGCAATAGCAAACAGCTGAGCTTCGCAGGCATATATTATGCATGTTTTATACATAATATATAGTATATACCTTTCTCTTAAATCACTCTACCGTAAAACGGAAAAAATAAGGACTCAGGGGTACATAGGGTCAAATCGAGGTATCTAGTTTCGAAGCCACAAAATAAGAAAAACAAGAACTTCCAATTTCCACCCTTTTTCTTCTAAAAGTAGAACATATTATCTTCTAACTAGCAACGCCGAAGCGTTTCAGCGTAAAAGGTATCAAAAATCCATAATTAAACAACCGCATGAATATCGGTTGCCTAGTTTTAGAGACTTAAGTATACATAGGGACACATAAGAAAGCGATTGTTTTATACTAAGTATTAATGAGGAATTATTTATAAAATAAAGTAACATTGTGTTTGGATAAAAATAAATTGCACTTTATAAATACACCTTAATGAAAAATATAAAGTGTATCCGACGTTAATACCGTTGTATTGGAACCTGAGAAAAACTTGGTGGATAAAAAATAGCTAAGTTATTGTTAAGCTTCGCAGCTTTATTCCTTTAAGAAAAATACAGACTTTACAAAGTAAACAAGTAGGTATTCGTTGCTAAGTTACTGGGGTAACTCGCTGTGAACGTACTTTTCAATATTATTTTTTCTTTTATTTATTTACGTTGAGAATCGACTGTGATACGGACATATACATTACTAGCGGACCACTTCATTGGGCATAATGTTAACAATCCTTTTTTATATAGCCTATTACACTCAGCAATAACGTGGCTTTCTATTGGTGAAGTAAATTTTAAAGTCGGTTCAGTAGATCCCGAGATTACCCCTTACAATTTAATAAACACACAAACTACTTCTTTATGATATAAGTATAAATTTTCCATCACATAAGTAACCATTTAAGAAGTGTAATAATAACCACTTAATTACAGAAACAAAAAACAGGTTAAACAGAAAGAATAAAGAATGCGTATTCTTTGCTTATTGCTACTAGGAATACGTTTCCTTACAATTAAATAGATTTCAATATTAATAAATGATTTCTGTCTTTCATATTACGTATGTAACCATTAATAGAGACTTATGAACCGTATCTCATATAAAACTTAATAGAAAAGAGACCGCAATGACATGAAGTAGCTGTAATTAAAAATTCTTGTCATTCCGCCTTACCTCTCTATTACTCCGGCAAACAAGGAAAAGTTTATTAGCCGTGCAAGAGGGCGTAGGTATTAATAACGTTAAATGTGTAGGACATTTAACGTTATTAATACCAATCATAATAATCATTGTAAAATTGTTATTTGGATTAAATATCTGTGTCACCTGTGTGCCATCTAGTGCCATGCTAACCAGACTTTGTTGTATTTTAAGTATTTTTTATTTAAAACATTTATCCACCATTTTCTGCAGCGATGTAACGTTTCTCTGTTAGACACTAGAATCTAACATGTAAATCTACGGGTGTACAATATGTAGTGTAAGTGTGTAAATGTATTGTTATGAAACATAGGTGTTTCTATGACGTCTTTGTCAAATAATACTGCTGAAGATTCAAAACGGAATTGATTTTGAATTCAAGCCTTTGAATGCCCAAAACATTGCCGTCCTATTGTTACTGATGCGCGAATGTAAGAAAAGTTTGGCTTTTTTGTGGTTTTTCAAAAATAAGTATTATTTATATTATTCACTGTTTCGGTTTATTGTCAAACTAGAAATCTTTTCGATTTTTTTGTACTATGTATATTAAGCATTTTACTTTAAATTACGTCATATAAAGATAGAAATTCATTTTGCTACTTTCTTTGTTAAAATACTTTTTTTAATGTTAAAGTAATATTTTCAAGAGGAAGATAAAAAAATCAGGAAAGAAGAAAAACTACTAGTATTTAGTCACTACAGCTAGTAATACTTCTATTAAGATAATCTATCAAATACTGAAATATTCCGTTGCAAATTATTGATTGTGTACATTTTGAAATTTACATACATACTGTTTGCTCGCGTACGTGGCGCGTTTACCGCGAAAAGTCCTTTTATGGCTAACCAAATCCAACAGGACAGGGTTCGAAATTAAAACCATCCGATATTTCATGGAAAATCTGCTTTGAATAACGTGTAGTACATTTCAAACTTGGCTGTATGATTTTTTTTTTAATGCCTTTATATTGTTGTGGTCTGCTGTGAAGTAATTTCATGATAGAAAAGTTGTATGTCTATACAGCAGTTAATATTTGGTTATTCATGATATGTTTCATTTTATTTGTTTAACTGTATAAATATTTTTTATGGTGTTTAATGTTATTGAATCAATTATGTGTATGGTCATTGAAATGTTGGCTTCATGTAGAATGGAGTAATACTAGTGTAGTGTTGTATACTTTTAATTTTAAATCAATTAACCTATAAATCAATATCCGATATTAAATTATACATATAATAATCATATAGCTGTATATAATATCCATATAGATATGCATAAGCCGCGTCATTTGTTTATTCCAATAAAATGTTATTAAACAAGGTCAAATCACGTAGAGCGGAAAGTGAAATGAGCCATTTAACATAAAATATCTATTATATGACGACTATGTGCAGATTTTCCACGATAAATGTGCATTGCTTGTTAATTATTCTTACGTAATTAATATGGTTTATACGAAAATTTGTTCTTACTTACAATATACTTGTAGACTCTATTATATTGAGGTAGTTTTGCATTGGTACGTTTTGGACGGTATTTATCTCGTTCTACTGAACTGATACTGAAACTTATTTTGGTCGTGAGTGACATAGCTCTTGTATAATATAAAAAAATTTAATTGTAAGACATAGTTTTATCTTCACGCCATCCTTTTTCTTAATTTCTTTTTTCTTATTTTAGGTCAGCAAAGGAGTCGCGAGGCACGAGCTTTCTGACTATTTACTTAGCTTACCAACAATCGAACTTCCTGCTTAATTACAGTATTAGATTATTAAGTAGAGATCGACCAACAAAGAGTTCTACATAAAATTTTGAATTGAGCTGCTTTCATTTAAGTGAAGGATATATTCATTTTTATACAGATTTCCCACTAATTCACTTCGGGCAAAGCTTATAATAAAATTAATATCGATGATTTTTATTTTTATTTTGGCAAACAGCGTTTTAAATTGATTTGCAAACAAGTAATTGGCGATGTTGGTGAAATGCATTTTCAACGTTATTTTTGTAGGCAAATTGAAAAATATCTAATATTTAAATTTAATATTTTTTCAATATTTTGTAGTACATGTATGTGTTTATAAAGATAACAAAATTAAATGCAAATATATGCAAATTAATCAATTAATCGACATTCATTTTGCCTTAAACTTACGCTATGTTCAAGTTGTGTACTAATAATAAATAATTGTTGAAATTGAGGAAAATTATGTACACGGCATTTATATATAAAAATATAGTACTATTCAAATTCCAAAAGGTTTTTTTGTATTTAATGATATTGTTGAAGGTAGAATGTATGTTGCTTCTCTTTGAACAGAAATATTCAGTCGAAGAAATTAACTTACTGCTGTATAGTTATATGTACGCTAAATCTCAAAAGATTCTTAGAGTATTAGTGGTGGAGTAGCATTAGTGGTGATTGGTACAAAACAACCGCATAACATTATTTCTCCCATTTCCAGAAGACCTACTAAACATGTGAAAACAAATATTTGTACTGCTGCTAACATAGCTATATTAGTAACATTCGCAACCAACAAACATGAAATTGTTTTGAAAGCCATAAGCAGTGATAATCACGACACTATTAAATTAATGATAATTGATGTTTAGAAGACCTTTATTGGTTTACCGAGACATCATGACGCCCGAGTTATTTTAGTAAATAAATACAATGTTTTGGGGCAAAAAGTTCGCATGATTTTGTTTTTCTGTTTACTGTATTGAAAATGATTAAATTAAAAACTCAGATGTGTTATGTGTTTTTGGTGGATCATAAAAACGTGCTGAAATTTGGTTGAAATTTTGTTAAAAAATTGAAGCTTAATAGCATAACACTAACTATATAGACACCTCAAAAAGACTTAAGTTGTGTTTTAAGTTAAGCGCACCTTGCAATAATTCTAGTTATGTATATACAAAAGTAAAAAATGATTTAAAAAAATCCAGGAAATTGTATGAAGCCAATTCATGCGTGAGGTCGTAATAACAAATAATATGTAAATTATATAATATATGTAAATTTCAGGAAAACTTAATTTAACGCTTATATAAATGCTATGACAAAATTTATATTCGTATTATTAATGTTGACTACATTAATTTGTTTTAGACTTGTAAAGGCTCCTCTACCTGATGGGCCAGCGCTTGTCCAGTAAAATGGCTATGCGATGGATGAAAAGGATCTACACGATGGCGATGTTCAGTTGTGATCTTAGCGTTCAACAAAATGGACGTGGAAGCTTTAGCCGCAGCAGCTATATATTTATTTAGCACGTACAATTATTTTCATAATGTGTATAAAAAAGTTATTAAAAGGAAATGTCGTAGAAGAAGATGGTGGATGTTAACTATTCATCGCAACAGGACTAAGAAAGTAACCGCTTAAATGAGTAATGGCCGACGTGTAGATGGGTACCGCCATCGCTGGCCCACTACCTTTGATGTGTGGGCGAAAAACCGACACCGCGGCCATTCCGCCGGCATCGTACGCACCACAAGCCAGCCTACGCCACTACGCCCTCTATATGGTGGCCATCATGATGGGCCATCATGTAGAGGAGCCTTAAGGAATAAACCAGATTTATGACACAAATAAATACTCTCCGTATTTTGACATTTCACATTGAAAGTATTCAACTTAGGCTGCTGTTATAAAAACTTCAGCATTGTGAAAATAATCATGTTGGATAATTCGTATTAGAGCTGAATATAGAAATTACTCTGATACTCTGAAGTTTTACTTATTAAAAACCTAAGAAAGAGCCATCATGAAGCAAAGAATCATCACCTCGGCATCACAAATACTTCGACGCTACTCTTTTCGACATATATAAAACTTTAAATTTTTATTAACTGACATAGAAAATAATGAGGTATATACCTGTTGAGAAATATATTTTGTAATAAGGAAAATTAAATATTCAACAGGTCAACAGCACGTTGCTAGGCTGTGCAGAATTTGAAACATTGTAATATTATACTATGACTATGTCAATAAAAATTGTTTGTTATTCTATTATGATAATATATATGTACTTATAAACTCGATTTATATAAAAATACAATTTCAACATGGTTAGCCTTTAACGAAACTTACTCGTGGAAGGAAGCGCGTATAAATTTTGGAAATAAAACATTTCATTGTAACACGGTGATGATGCTGATGATGTAAATGCCGTTTCTAGTACCTATACAATTTTTATCATAGCTATTCGTAACATCTATATTTTTTTGGTAATATAATTACTTTTAGATTAATTTTAGAATTATAATTAAAAGTATTGAAATGTAATTTTAATAAGCTTTATGAAAACATAATAAATATTAATTTAATCGTGTAAGCCGGATCATGTACGTCATTTTAATACAAATATTTTCCCAAAACAAACACAACATACGATTTAAGTTTGTTTTTGCTTTAAATTGACTGTATTCATATTGACGTTGCATGCTAGCCAAATGATTTCAATAATTTTTGTTTATATAACAGTCTGGAGCATTTGTATCAAAATATTACGTATTGACTCTTATTGACTTATTGATGATCCTGATAGAGGTTTGGTGCTTCCGCTTGTGTTTGTTGCTTCAAGAGTAATGAATTATTAATTACAGTTGAATTGGCCGCAAGACAAAACTATACTTCAAGAAATAACTAGCTAGCCCGATGTGACTTCGTTCACGCTGTACCTATTCTACTGGTAAAAATAAAAGTATACCAACCCTTAGCCTACACTTTTGTTTTCTCTACCTAAGAAACGTCCACGTCAAGTAGTTAAAAAAAATCAAACCCGGTCGTCCTGGTATCGTGTACCCTTAGCAATACATTGAGCTGTTTATTATTATATTATTGTATATTAATTAATTGTCAAGGTTATTTATATAACTTCTGCTTATGCAGAAGAGTATCGGAAATTGAATCAGCGCAAAGCAACATAGAATACTAGGCGTATTTTAAACATTTATATTACTTCTTACAGCGACGGCAACATGAGAGAAAGTTTTTTTATTTTTTCATTTCAGTAAACAAACACTTCGGTGTTAGAACAGATAACCTCAAGCGAATAGTTGTAGATACCGTGATAAACACCGGACCGGTCAAAAGATCACATATACACGTGGTAACGTAATTAAGATGCGCTTTGCTCATACAATTTTTTTCGCACAACATAATTAGGAATAGTACTTTATAATACGCTAGCGTAAAGAGCGCCGGTGCGGTGCCAAAACTAAATATAGCGTGCCATTCGCCATTAAAATCTATTACAGAGACCGATCGCCAAGTATTATAAAATGAGGTGTAAAGACTTTCGCTGATGAAATGGAAATTACAAAGCTTGTTTTTTACGACACACTTTATAGGACACATTCGGTAGAACACAAACTATACTATACTACTATGTCATAAATCGTTCTTCTTACAGTTTAGCTAATAGTTTGATTTAATTGAAATCGAGCAAACAATAATATATTACACACTATTATTATTTTTTCAACACTTCTGTCTTATATAAAGTAGACATGAATATTATTATCTTTAAGTGTGATACTATTTAACTTCGTGCGCACAATTATTTCTGTCTCATATTAATCTCGCCGCATCAAAGGGCTTTTCAAATTTCAACTCAAAATATTAGATACACATTGCATTCCATCGGGTAACGTTGTCGATCGCTACAAATTGGAATATCCAATCAAAATTTCCCTCAATAATGTTCAGCGACGTTTGACAGCATGTTACTATTTCGTCGTATTGTTGTACGACCCTCAGCATCGCTGTTACAAGTGTAAGCTCAAACAAAGGCTTTGCACGCCAGCTCTCGTTTAATACAAGATCGGATGGTTTGTCTGACAAATATTTGGATTAATGTTACGTTTTGCGTATAATTATATTATTATTGTTAATTGAGATTTCAAATTAACAGCAAATTTCGAATAAATAAATAACACACATTGGGAAATTTAATTACATTACCGTCGGTGTACCTTGCCTTATTTCATCAGATTAATAAAAAATGTTACAAATAACTCATTCTTAATTAATTGTAATCATAGTAAAATTCTCATGCTAAGCATTTTCAACACAATAAACATATGTATATTAATTTTATTCCAAGTAATAAAACTAGTAATTATACATGCGTATAATTACCGCATGGTTTTGTTTTTAATTTTTAATTTTTCGAAAAACGTTTTGGTCTGCATTCTCAAAATGGCAAATAATACCTCTTCAGTCTTAAATACATATTTACTTAAAGGTGATACAAGATTATATATTTATCTCACAATCATTATATTGCCAGTAAATCTTTAACGAGCCACTGCTTGTGCAGTGCATTCACTAATAGACTACAGGCCCATGTTGAAAAAATGATGGGTCATTTGAACCACCAGGTGACCTATCTAGAACGATATAAGAGCATAAAATAATAAGATTCAGCACTATGACGTCACTTGTAAGCTGTCCAACTGAGTGCAGGTGAGAATTCGAAAGTACAACCCTCGATTTTTTCCCCATTTCGCATGATTTTTGTACGGCGTTGCGAAATTATGGATTAGAAGCAGTATTGAAATAGTACGACACAGATGCCGTACCAAATCAACTGACCAAATTCACCCCGGCACTTGTCGGAAAGTAAATTAAAATTCCGACTTTGTGGCGCCCCATTTTTTAACGGCACTGCGCGTTTTCTTATCATTTTTAATCTATCTATACAGTGGTTAGAATGCCGTACAAAAATCATGCGAAATGGGGAAAAAATCAAGGGTTGTACTTTCGAATTCTCACCTGCACTCAGTTGGACAGCTTACAAGTGACGTCATAGTGCTGAATCTAATTATTTTATGCTCTTATATCGTTCTAGATAGGTCACCTGGTGGTTCAAATGACCCATCATTTTTTCAACATGGGCCTGTAGTCTATAATGCATTACACCTCAGTTACTATTCTGCGGTATTTTTTTGACATGAAACGTCAAATCGCTCCAAAACCCACGGGTACTAGGTTATAAAAGCGAACAGTATTATATCATTGAAAAGGGTTATATCATCGTACCTTAATAATTAAAAACTATTAGTCTTAGAAACATAAATGTGGCGTGAATATTTCACTTATATAGTTATCTCGCTGTTAAAACAGCGTCAATCTTGTTACCCGACTGCCAAAGAGGGTAATGTTTTTCGAGTGTATGTAAGTATGTATGTCTGTTCCTTTGTGACCTCCTGTAGCCTAAACGGCTTGATGGATTTTGATGTATGAGGTATCGTTAGATTTGTCTTGATTACGGGAGTGTCATAGGATACATTTTATCCTAAAAGTCCCACGGGATAAAGACATAATTACTCTTTTTTTAGTGTGCAGTCGGGTATTTTGTTTTTTTAATAATAATTACTTGTTTTCATATCAATCTTTTACTTTTTTTATGGTAGATGACGCTTCCTTGTAGATTTCGCCAATGAATCTCTACTTTTAAAGCGATTCGCTAACGTAGACGTTTCACGTTCAAACCAACGGCCGTGTGCCCCGGGGCACAGCCCCATCCGATGTTTTTTTTATCCTTCTCCCGGAATATTGTCCTGGATCCTTTTTTTATAGTTTAATTTATACATATAATTATTTACAGCTTAGAAAGAAAAAAAATATTCCGCCATGTTATCAGTCTTAAAGTAGCATTTTCTAATTAATTCTATCTATTGTAAATGATAAAAGTACTAAGTAATTAGACCATTTCGGCTTATTCAAAACATACTAGTATAAATGTTATAGTATCAAATTTTCCATTACCTACACATTGGGTATATTATGCTTACAAATACCGTTTATAATTATATGATACACTCGTCGCTACCATTTCATTATCTTTACATTGATTGTAGATTTAATTATCATAGGTCTAAACATAAATAACAAGTGCATAACATATATATTATATAGTCGCATGTAGGTATACAAGCATAAATGAAATACTATTTGCATCCTTTGGATTCCGTTTCGAAAGAAATCTTTATCTATTGATCCAGGATCTACATGCTTAAATTTAGGTAGATCAATTCATATATGATCACAAATTTTACTGATGCGTTATTATTATATATATAGGTTATCCATGAGCTACGTATTATGATAAATTATTATTCAGATTCAATACTCCTATTTCAATGTAAAAAAATAATCACGAATGCATCATCATCATATTCATCGTAGTTTTTAAAGATATTCGACGAGACGACGTGCATTTCTATTTATTTATATTTTACTATAGGTACATAATAAACTTTTCTGAATATTATTTAATCGTTTCTTTTATAATATTTAAATTCGATATAGAAAATGCGTTACTTATTGTGTTTACTTTATCACAATTGAAACTCTATTTATAGCTGCATACGATGAGTTTTGGCATACGCTCTAAATAAATATTAAGAGAAATGTGAATTGCAACTAACAACTAGTACGAATCAATTTTAATCATTCGATTATTATTATTATTATATACTGCGAGACGACGACAAATAATATTTTTATCAAGGTTAATGAAAAACACATTTTTAATAAATGAATAACTATTGAATTGATTATCGTGTTACATAGAAAATTTGTAAAATAATATACCAAGTTAAATCCAATTATTTTCAACAATGAGGCTAATTTATTGTATGGGATATAAAATCAATAGAATTATTCGCAGAAATGCATAACCTGTTGCGTTGCCTAGCAACAAGATGTTTTGCGTTTGATCAGTCCATTGTTGTGTAAAGCTTCGTTGATTCGTATGAGGTGCATTATTTTGCTTGCATTTTTTGTAAATCCTTACAACTATTTCTTGTGTCAGTGCGTATACAGACCCATAATAAGGTGTAAGGAACATTTACGGGTATCAACAAATAGAAGTAAGTCTTTTTTTGTTTAACACGTGCAGTAAAACGTTATTTAAACTTTAATTTAAATCTCACCTTAGGCAGTATTACTACTGGGTTCAAATACGAAATAGGTCTAAACAGATATTTAAAGTTTTAAAAATTGATTATTATTTTTAGGACTCAGATTTCATAACGATTCTAACATTCTATATTTTATACGATCTACTGAATCTTAAACATATATTATTTAAAATTCTGTAAATATGTATATTTATTTGTTTTTTTTTATAAATTGTTTGATGGTTGAATTAAAATGCACTAAAAATCACTGCATTTAAGCATAGGTAAAAATAGTTTCCATATTATTCGAAGCCATAATATGGTCTTCTTTATTCAGTGGCAAACCTCAACTAAGTCAAAATCAGGCACCACTTCGCTAATTGCCCTTGACTTCGTTCACTCGATAAAGCCCCAATACTAACTAAATTAGTTTATTCCGATCCCGTTGATAATAGACATTCTTGATATCCAGACATATGGGTCGTCTGTCTCGCAAAAATATCCATTCGGTAACATTTATAAATATTCGAACTTGAGTGCCGACCTGATTCCGTCGCGATATGGATCTGAACGGTACTATTAGTAATTATAACTAGGTGGAACCTTTGACACGTTGACAATGGGATGCGTCAGAGTCTGGAGACTGTCTGGCGTGTTGAGATCGTGTTGAGGATAATGTAAGTTGTGTCAGTACACCTATTCAACTACTAATGGTTTATAGATTACACGACACGCGTACTCTTTACTTGTTCACTTCACATTTCCCTTGTTTGTAGGGTAGTGATTATATAACTGTACAAGAATATGAACACTATCGTTAATATGTCTTGTGTATTCCTTTAAGTCTACTTTCTTAATGGGTTGTATATGTTCCTTGACGTTTAAATTTGAACTATAAACCATGGATACGGAATATTTTATAAATATTGCTATCAAGAGATATTTATCGAAAGGTTTACAACAGTATTAGATCGTAAGGGACCTAAAATTGAGGTCTACGGAAGAGATCAGAAATTCTCAGTACAATATAAGCTCGGTAAAGCAATCGGATTTTTCAAATAAAAATCTATTAGTAATAATTCTTTGTGGGATATTCTTATTTCAGGTATATCTTTCAGCTGAATGAGTAGAATATTTTACAAAGCACTTTCCGTTTTCCTTTTTAAATTTCTATCTTCTAATATTGTCAATGTAGCAATTTTTAAGTACTTAATGTAAATGTACTATGTAGTACATTTAAATATTAAAACTAAGTAAGAGTTCGATTGCATCGTACTGAACAGGCTATTATAATAAGAGAATATATTTCATTATTATGATACAATTTTTGTACGTAAATCAGAAATATACGATACGTGTTTCGATTCATTTTTAAAACCAGTAAGCTTTTGTTCTTGAAACCACAATTTGAATATTTTCCAAATGCATTGAATAATACCTACCTACACACTCGGAAAACAATAGCAGGCTAGATATAGTCAGTAACAATTGATTAAAAATATATATTGTAACGGTTTCGAAGTAATAAGTTATTGTGGTAACTTGTCATCTGAGAACTATTTAATAATATTTGCTTAAAAATTAATTGTTCGGTACCTCATAGTTCATTGACCTTACAAAACTAGGTTTGCTAAAGATTAATGTCAATGAAGAAGTGCTAAATCATGAAAATTACATAATACATACATTCAAAACTGCCTTATTAAGGCTCTTTTATTTCGCTGACAGTTTTGGAGATAATCTTACCTATCCTGTTATTAGGATTATTATTAATTACTATTTATCTTTGAAAACAAAAATCGACAAATTACTATGTGCATTATTGGATAGCAGGTGAAATGTCAATCATTTTTTTAAGAAACCTGTAAGCAGAAAAATGGGGTCAAAGTTACATGGTACAATCGGTACATATTAAAGGATGTTGTGTAGGGCCAGGTAGCTACTAGTAAAAAGCATACGTCTCTATAAGTAAAGCGTCATCTATGAGCGGACGAACGAAACTCTTACGGGTCGTATTACATAGAGGAGCAACCCGCAGTTAAAAGCTCAGCAGTTCGTTTCAAACGGTTTGGATTATTTTACATTAGATAGTATTAAGTTACGAAAATAAGTCATTTATTTAAATTCTCTTTTCAATTATATAAGGCTTTGAGAAATTTATATAGACATGGATCTCAATATTTCATTATTTTTAATGTAATAAAATGTAAAGTACATTATAGTATAGTTTTTAAAATAACTTTATAATTTACTTTTAAATTTATAGCAGCAAAATTATATTCTAATTAGTAGGTACAGAAAGTTATATTTGATACACGATTTAATAAATATATCAGTATTGAAACGCAATCTAGTTCGGATTCAATTAAAGTTAAAATTAGGTAAAATGAGTTCACGCTTTATTACGTCTTAAGGTATTAAACGAATACATATATATATAATTTAATAAATCATTCAGATAAAAAAATAAGTAGTATTTTTTTTTGAACAAACACAAGGTTTCAAATAATAGATAGCCTTCTAATTCTTTTTAAAATCAGATTTCAAAAATTGCGCAATGTTATTATTTAGATAATACACTATGAGTATGTATTATCTAGTATTTCATCAATCCGATACTAATTCGCACAAAGCATTCAATCGACAATAGAGCAATACCGATAGTTTAATATTAAATGACTTTGACAGAGCAAATACCTAGCCTGGCCTAGTTTTGCTGTTCGTTTTCTATTGTCAATACAATGCAAAAACCTTAGGACTCTGAAACATATAACTGAAATTATAATTTGTTTCGTAGTTATGTTTTGTTCATCTTAAGATCGTCACTCTATTAAATTTCGACTGTTTATTTTCATGAATACCAATATTATGCTGTATTCATTTAAATAACCAATGATTTGAGCTAAAGTACATCCATTTGAAGAAATTAAATTAATGATTCATGAAAGGTGATAGACGAACTTATGAAATTCGTCGCGAATTTAATCACTCACTTTATTTTTTGGCAAAAAAATTAGCATATTACGTATTGTATGTATATATATTATATGAATAATAGGTAAGATATCAGGTAAAGGCATGTTTTTGAGTAAAAAATCGTAGGCAGACTTTAAGCGTTCAGAAGTCCTTTGAGGCTTTAATCTAAGCGCTTTCAGTCGATTGGAAAGTGAGCGTTATACTTTTCGTGTTTCGCTTTTTCGCTATATTCGATTTCCAATTCATAATTCCTAGTATAGTGCTGAAGAGATTGGTTCAATCTAATCCCATAAAGGAAAATTTTAATAGAATCTCTACAACCTCCTACGATTAAACATATCTGCTTATAGTGCGAAGGACTGATTGCATGATTATACAATACAATCAAAATGAAAATTACCAACCAAATTCTCGACGTATCAGTATTAGAGTTACAGTCAGATGCATGATAGATGAAAAAGCACTGATTTATTGTGGCTTAATGTGATTTAGTTTTTTATATCAATTGGAGATATAGATACGTACATACGTCATCAGCATTTACTACTCGAGTACTTGTTTACGACAATCTTGTGTCTGTCACTGTGTTTGCTCGTTATGTATTTACAATTGTTTGTGGTATGTCAGTGCTGCATACCGGTGAGATAATAGATAATAAGCTCGTGTTACCGTCCTCGTGGAGTTGCTTTGAAGCAACAAGGACAAAATTTAAGTCCGGCAAATATTACACATATTATCTCTAATTTTATAAATAAAAGAGTCTGAAAAGGCAGTTTTGAAAGTATGTATTATGTAATTTTCATGATTTAGCACTTCTTCATTGACATTAATCATTAGCAAACCTAGTTTTGTAAGGCCTTGCCGTAATGTGGTAGCGCAGAACCCATTGGTCTTCTGTCAGTATGTCCCCGAGGCGCAATGGTAGTCTATGAGAATTATAAAACTTAAAACATAATATGTATTAAATCAGAAGGTACGATTGGTAAGGTTTATTTATTTTCGTAAAATTTACTACGAAATGTATTTTAAAGATTAAAGGTTCACACCTTTATACTCTTTACTTTTAAATTCTAACATCCCAAGTTAAATTCAACACAATCGGAAGACCCGAAATCAACATACTTGACTTAAAAAGTGCTTTATGCAAATAAATATTAGGCTTATCTGAAGTTACAGCTGCATATTTTATTTTAAAACAATTTTAACTCTATTGCATATTGAGTTATCAAAAATGTATAGTTTAGTGGATCTTCAGAAGAAACTTAGTGCCGAGTAAATATAAATATTTAAGCTTATAATACTTAAGATTAGGTCTATCTCGTCGTCTTACGCAAATAATATTTAATATATTTAAAATTTTCCGTAGGACTTATTTTCACTGTGACACTTCCCTTCTTAAATACGACAGAGAAAAAATAGGTTAAGAATATTAGAATTGTCCATTCTAGGGGCTTCATTTTCAACGCATCTTTAGATTGATGAAAAAACATAGATTTGAGCTAATAGATATTCCGTTTTGTAGAGCCTCGGTTGTTTATTAACAAAGTTATACAAAGCCGGCAGAACTATTAAGTCTTGGACTTAAGTTATAGACACGTTATAATGTGTTTAACATTACTATAAAAAACTCATATGACTCATACGTCACTGATATGAAAAAGTTTTCCATAGCCGGGGTTACCATGTTTATAATAATTTCATTTATCGTCTTGTAAAAATAGTTCATACTTGCTTATAAAAACATTAGGTACAACTTATTACAAATGCTACAAACATGAGTGATTCCAAAATCTAATTGAAATTCTTTTCCCGTGCATGATTCATTATGCAATCGTTTGCATATCATAATACGCCTCCACACAATCAATTAAAGTAGATACAAATTACAAAAATACATCTTCACTTGCAAACACTTAAAATGATGGCGACAATTGAGCTCCGTCCATCGAAGTATTTGCTATATTGATAAAAATAACAGGCGAATCAAAATGCAAAGGCGGAATATTAAACCGATTGCTCGATTCAAACAAACGAGATAACATAAGTACAATCATATTGTTGAAAAGAATTAAAATCTAATCGCCCATTAGATGAATGAAGTTAATAAATCGGATCACTCGTGTGAGGTGAGCGTGTAGGTATGAGTATAAAAAATAAAGCCTAGCGATTTGTAACAATGTAATACTTGTAATCGAATACCAACAATACATTAGGTTTTAGACGAGCTAAACATCGTATTACGTATCGCAGTAGCTGGCGCGCAAAGTTGACACCTCACATTTATCTCTAGGGTCAATTGAAACGATATTGCAGGTTATCAATTGTGCTATAGAATTTCACCTAAACAAAACAGTATACGAGGGATAAAACGTACCCTTTCGCGACCATTTCTTCATATTGGCATTGCGGTTTCGGTATCTGCGGTGACAGGAGGAGGGTTAACGTCGGCGACGGCGCAAAAGGGTCCTGCGTTTGAGACGGCGGGCATTCCGGCGGCATCTGCTGGACCTTCTCGTCGTAGAACGGGTACGGATACGAGTCATATCGATCGGCGAAGTCGCGATCAAACACGGACCAATCCGACATCGTGGACACTGTGTGGCCGTAGTTCACTGCGCAGCATTGCACACGTGCATCGCCGGTCGCATCGCGCGCGCACTGACTCGATCCCGCCCGCTCAATTCCAAACGAAACTTCATAAACAGCGAATCCTTTACCTATTCACTTGCAGTTTTGCTATTTCATAATACTAATCTCGACAAACTCCAAGTCGGATTGTCAGATGGCAAAGGTTCTTAGAAGGACTTCAAAACTTTGTAAAAGACGGGTCCGAACGATTTGGAATTTATATTAAAGTTTAAAGTTCCTAGCAATATCGTCTTTGCGCGATACAACAACCGCTTTTAAGATTAAATAGGATTTGTGCATTAGCAATATTGGCATTATACGACGGGAGTTGATGAGTGTCTACTGCGAAGCGAAAATACAGGGCCAGTAGCTCATCACGAGGTCAACAAACTGCAGCGCAATTTTAAATAACGCCGATACATAGTTGCGCGTAATACAGATTATTTAGAATTGTCTTCGAGATTTTCCGCATTCAACAGATTAACTCGAAGAAACAAATACATCATTGTAACAACAGGTTAATTGATAATTTTCATAAACATGCATGATTATTATACAATTAGAGACAAACAATGATTACCACTTTTTTGTTTTAACTGTGATAATTGCATGTGTATCATCTGAGCTGGAATATACTCGTACACACACTATACATAATTAACTAAATCTCAACTACAGTACTCGTAAAAGCCAGGAAAGGGAGGAGGTAATACAACCAATAAAATATTATCAGGCGCAGTACAAACGCGTACGTATCGTAATAATATCACAACGAAATTAGACATAAATTAGCTATAGCAATACAAAATTACCTGTGACAAATTAAAAAAAAACCCAAAAAATATATCCGTTGAGTGCTGTAAGTAGGCGAATAACATAGATACGTATGTTGAATAATTTATCTGGATAACAAAACACAATCACATAGCCCGACAATGTGTTTAGCTTTGAAATAGATTTAGTAACTTATTCCACGCAACTTCTCTACCTATGTCCTATACAAAGTAGTCTTTGAACACAAAGTAATAAAATTGATAAAATAATGAAACACTATGTTTACTCTTTCGAATCTGATATACGTCGCTCTCCCGAATATCAAATTAATTAATGCAAAAGCTTTTGTGAGATATTTTATAATGAATAAAACTTCCTATTTGACAAAAGCTATACCTATATTTAAAGCTCTTTCTCCACTTTTATTAATATTAATTCACAATATTTCTACTACTAAGTGAAGAAAATTAATAAGTGAGAATCTTAGAGTGGGCAAAGGAAACTAGGCTAACCAATAGAAAATGTCTTTTTTATTTATTCCCATAAAGAGCACACATATTGAGGATTGTATATCAAAAAGACTTCTAAAAAGCCAAAAGTGGACATGATACTCCATGTAGTTCCCAGTAACCTTTTAATAATCCCATAAAATATTCGCCGCCCCACATCAGCCAGTCAATGTTAGTAAAAGCTAGACCAATTCATAATTATGGATGCTTTTGGCCTCCGGTCCATCGCTCGGGGACATATTCTCATCATTTTTTCTCACCATTAATTAAACCTCTATGCTACTTCGTAGTAGTAAGAGTCGTCTCTTACTAGTAACCTTTAATATTTTTTTTGTTAATTGGCACCTTTGGAGTGTAATCTACGAAAAAATTATTTCGAGAAGTACAGAACTTTCCAAAAAATTCCCCCATCTTATAACGAGGGAGTAGGTCAACAAAACCTGTTTGTTATTTAATATACCAATGCTTTGAAAACAGTGAAATATCAACTGTAATGTAACCGGAATGTAATGCACGTGTTCTTTAACTTAAGATTCAAGAAGTTGAAAAGAACAAGAAGAAGAAAAATTATAATAGTTATCTGAAATATAACTAGATCGAACAAACTATGAAGACCACGTAGAGCAGCTCTAATTAAATTATTTTTAATTTTTATTAAAAAGTAAATTCTATAACAAAAAACAAAAAGTATTGTATATAAATTTATAAATAAGTCTTCACTTTCCCACATATAATCTACCTATACTAATATATAAACCTGAAGAGTTTGTTCGATTAGACGCGCTAATCTAAGCGATGACTAGATCGAATCATAAGATTTTTATTTGTTTTTTTGGGTTTGATTTTCCATTTATAGAGGACTGTTTTAGGCTGTATATCATTAAGAAGAAGTATTAGTCAAATACATTGCAAAAATAGGGAGAATTACTCAAATTTGAATACATCAGTGTTTATTTTATTTAAGAAAGAAAATTCCAAGTACACAGAGGAAATAAATTAATGACAAAAAGAAAATATATAAACTAAGAAAAATAGAAAACGTAATAAAAATAATAACACGATAGAGAAACATATATATTTTTAAATTAAAAATACAGGGACCATTTCATATAAATGACTCCTTTGCCAATACCAATTTTAATATTTAGTGGAGTGCCGTAAGGCATAAAAACGGCTAAAGCTCGGAACCCAGGGCCAGTCAATGAATCTGTGTAACAAGCGTTTGACTGCATTATTAAAACCTCAAATAAAAATGTTAAAAAAAAAAATTGGCCGATCTCGATTACAACATTTTTTTTACAATTTACTGAAAAATGAAAGGCACAAGAGGGAAAAGTTGTTTTTAGTAAAGATCTTAATTTTATATGTAATAAATTATTTTTGCAGAGTAAATTCAATGTTAATTTATTAGATTTTCGAAAAAAAAAAATTACAAAAGAAAGTTTAACCTTAACTATATCGATTATTGTTCATTATTGTCGTCTTCGTCGATTTCGTTGATGAAGATTGTAGGTAAAGGA
>JADANM010005835.1:8365781-8391100 GCA_026213755.1 Eurema hecabe | reverse complement strand
TATTGTGTCTTTAGTTATTTTTATTTGAGTAGTATTGTGCGTCACCGTCTTCCGAGAAGATATTGAAATCTTTCTAATTCAATTTAAGAGTAGCCTGTCAACTAACATGTTATTGTACTCTATGGGGGAAAGCCCTCATAGAAATTTTGCTAAAGAGTCCTATCTTCCATAGTCCTTCATACAGAAACCGCTAATTTTATAGACCTCTGGCATGAACTAACTAGCTTTTTCTATTTTTTACTTTATTAACTTAAAAAATATCTATTGTAGTTAACTAAAATTCAAATTAATTGAGTTGAGAAGATGTTAGAAAGGCCTTGGTATAAGAGGCACTTTTATTCGTAGTTTTCTTTTTTGTTTCACATCATCATTTTTTCAAAAAAATATTGGTTTTTGGCAAAGATACATTCACATCAATAAGTTATGATGAGTAAGCTTCTACTAAATTCATCTGCTAAGTCAGCTCATCCAATAAAAAGAAACCAAATCTTAAAAAGTCATTACGCACTCGATGCCGGGGAAAACTACTAGAAATAAATGGATAAGGGGAACTCCATTAATGTCACCCAGTATTATTTGTAACAGAATATACCAGTTCTAAGAATACGAGGAGAGGAAAAAAATTAATTGCAAATGGTCGGTCGGTCGGAAGTTTTTTACATATTACCAGTAACCGCAAACACACTGCCCATTATGGGCTTTGTAAACATAGATTGTTCTAGAACTATCTGTTATTGGTATCATACGTATTGTCTATAGTCTATACAATACCTATGGATAGATCTCTTTGAAATAAAAAGATAGAACAGTTGTATCCCCCAGGAACGACAACCTTTTGTAACCTCCTATACTACTTAGATTAATATTTAAAATGTGAAAGTTTGTAAGAATGCATGTATGGATATTTGTTCGTTACGCGGGATAGAACTGGGGGCACTGCTAGTACCTGTATAAAACCATGGTATTCCAGTTCAAAACTATCTTCAGTTTTACAAATTAATATCAGACATGTAAAACGAAAGCAGCAAAACAAAACTATTTCGAACTAAGTTTCTTTCAATAAATCGAGTTGATAGAATGTAAAACAGCAACGTTATTAATCTACTAATACTAAATGAATTAATTAGGGAATTGTAAAAATGTATGTTCATAAAATTTAGGAGTTGACTGTACCTCAGCAATAAACATTTTTCAACGTATCAGACGACCAATAAGCTTTGATGTCAATTAAAAATCGGCATACTTTTTTGCCCAATCTTTTAATTTATAACAGCAACGAGAACGCGAACTCAATTGATCGAGGTCACTGTAATTGCCCGTAACACTAATTACATAATTAATATTTTTAACGTAATTTTATATATTATGTAAAGGCCAAATAATACATATATGTAAAATTATAATAATGAACATAATTCAGGATTCTTATGTCCCACGCTAAAAAAACAACAGTTCTATGAGGGTTGATAAATATCTTTTTCGCAACAAAATTATTATATTCGTTTGATTGTTGTTAATTCAATAAGCACATTTATTTGATGCACATCTGGGCTAAGGTCTGTATTGTTTCTTGTAGTTTATCCGGCCAATTTAATATTAACAATAAAATACTTTATTACTAAGAATGAAGTAAATTTATATTACCTAATGATTGAACGTGTAGAGTCAACAAAACAGTTGTTTGTAATTTCACAATATAAAGTTTTTAAAATGTTGTAAATAATTGATTGGTAAGCTCGATATTTGTTCTTACAATTTTCTTTATATTATTTACTCATAGAGAACATCATACATGATTTTGTCTTTGAAATTTTGTGATAAAAATCAGAATTATATCGACTGCTCTATTATTTTCTGTTGAATATTTTTACTACAAATAAACAACAAATATAATTTTTCCTGCATGTAGCAGTGAGTTGAATAAATAAATAAGACAAAAATATCTTACGTACATAATGTGAAACTCAAAATTTTTAATCAATTAATTTTATAATAGAAAAGGAGAAAATATATATAAAGAGTCGTACATATACATCTTGAAGGTTTTTTTTTTCAATATCAAGAGAGAAAGTTTCAGAAGGATTTCAGTTCATGTTTAACTGAAACTTTTGTGAGTTTTGATTATTTTTATTGGTAAATTTCAATATTAAATTACATGTTCCACTGTTTTACCCATCCGAACTTCTCCGTGTGAAGTCATGGTAGTAAAAATTCCATCTCTTACGCAACAATATGCAGTACTTATAAACAGTAAGTGACACCTCTCCCGGTTATCCCACCAGGTGAATGAGCCTATGGGTTTTTCACATAATGGGACTATAACAGGTTCGAACTAGTTTATTTGTACCCAGCATACTTACTTGATGTCTGAGTCCCGGGTTAACCCATATAATTTATTATGTACCTCATTATTACTACCAGTATGACGTTTTTTTTATTTTCATTTAAAGGTTTTTAACACACCATCCCAGTTGATCAGAAAACTAAACAATTATTACGCATATAGTCTTCTAAACAATTACGTATTTTAAAAGGGTAAACTTTGTATATTTGTTAAGTCATAAGGCTTTACCTATGGAATCATTAAGTTTAAAACCAAGCCACAATATTTGTGATTCGATTATATTATTAACAACAAAAACATCGATTAAAAATCGTTCACTATTAAACCGATGGAAAAATGTATAAATAAAACAGAATTTCGACGCAAACATTTTTATTTGACACTTCTTCATAATAATACAACCTTATATTAATATATGTTTCTAGGCTTAAATCTACTTACTATTTACCATTTGAACATTACGTTTTACAATACTATGATGATTTAAACTACATATACTTATATATAGCTACATGGCTTAGTTGAATACTAACATATGACTGACTTTAAACATGATACGTATGAAATTTCCAGAACATCCAACAATGGATCATCAGTTGGTAAACATAATACTTTTTTACCTCGGCCCAATAATGAAATGTCCTCACCGACTGTCACGCGAACAATGCGTACTTGACAATGATTTTATTTAGATTCTAGTAGGGTTGGCAACGGTAAACAAATTTTAAATCAAGAAGAAAATTAACCTTCCAAAACCAGAAAAAACTATATAATTTTTTTATGAGGTACACGATAATGAAGGTTTTAACAAATAGTTTCACTTTTGACAATAATGTAGTTATATGTTGCTGATTTTGTTTGTAGGTTAAATAACATGGAATCCTTAAACATGCAATGGATTATAATATATTTTCAGTTCACTTTATATATGCATATATGTATTTAAAAATTTTATAAACAGTAATGATATTTTGAGGACTCTAGGCTTGAATATAATGCTATCTACAATAAGCTACCCACGTCTTACACTTCGCTAATTACTAACTAATATAAAATTAATCATAATTAATACATAAATTTTAATATAATGAACTGTTTGTATCGAGTTCGAGCGCCTAATTATAAAAATACAATACTCATTAAGCTTATATTGTTTAAAATTTCAATAGTAAATACTTTTTTGTAAAAAATAAAAATATAATTGAAACGATAATTTTAAGTTGTAGTTTTCAGTTATAATAATAACTGTTGATATACAATTCTTAAAGTAATATGATTGAAAGATTCATTTCTTATATAATAAATGAAATAAGCCTAAGTATGGCAACCCTATTTGATTGAGATGTTGTAACTTGTATTGACCTTAGTTATATGATGTTAAATAACTTATTTTTTACCCTTACGTGCTCTTGCGGTTAATTCTATGGGAAGTTATTATAAGGCAGACTTATTAGATATTTATAGAATTAGCTTTCATATTAAGAAAATGAGAAAAAAAGATTTTGATGGAAATTGTAATTTTATTATGTTTTTAAATATACATCGTATTACTTACTTTTTTTTTATACATTAAATTTTAATTATAAATTATTACATACACTTTATATATAATACGATATTAATCTTGCCTGGATTAACAATTAATGATATAAAAATCAACCGAATTTCATATTCAAAAATTGAAGTTAGTTCGCACTTTTTATTTCTCTCTGATCACGTAAATCCATTATCGCATCCAATACCGCAACACACTTGTACACGTTTAGTAACCGTCATAGTGCTATGACAATCGGGCGTGAATGGCTCCATGGAATGTTCTAGTCGTTTGGTCAGCTGCAAGATATTTCCTTAGTTTTTATTTTTTCTTTCTCAGTATCGTGGCCGAGGGTGCCGCGTCGCCTTGACTCCAAACACCGAGGCTATTTTTCAGTAGATAGCGATCGATTAATTTTCGACCGTGAAGCTTGTTTCTTGTTTGAAGCTAAGCAAGCAATATCTTGCTGATCATTTTTGCGATTTTCAATACATAGTACGCATGTCTATACGAATTTACGAAATAACATTCTAAAATGGCTCTTTGGAACTACGAGTATATCTAAGTTTCATTGGAGGAGTGCTATAAGCGTTCTTTATTACTGAACTGCTATTACAAAACTAGCGAGAGAATAACACAAATTTGTTAAACGTAAATACCCATATTAAATGAAATAAAACAATTGATTAAAAATAAATATACCAATATTATTTTTTTTAATAAAAAACTTTCGTTCTTTTTTCAAAATTATTATTTTATGAAACATTACACAAGAGCTTTCAGTGGATTGTCAAATAAGTAGTTGAGATGATTATATAATTAAGATGATTATATATATTGTGGCAAAATATAGAACAAATATATGAGCCTGTTTACAAATTTTGTCCCGCGGTTTCAGAAAATCAGAAATAGACAGTTTGTAATAATTGTTCTATTGTATAGGTATAGGTTAGTGTATGACAAATTATATTTAAAAAAAGTTTCGTTGAAGGTGAAGAATTCGAAGAAACAAAATCGATGACAATGTTGCATTGAATAAATTAAAATGAATAAAATAAAATGAATGAATTATGAACTTGCGTGAGCGTCTGAGGAAAAACACAATAACTGTCTCGAAGGAAAATTGTAATTTTCTAATTGTAAAAATGGACTTAACCTTTCGTTTTTAATTAAAATTTCCCATTGATGCTTTTCCTAGTAATAGTTTCATTATTCATTGCGATCATATTTATTATTTATTAATTACAATGAGTCACGTAGACAGTTCATTAATAAAAGCGCGGTTTATCCATTAAATACGTGTATATAATATACACGTTATTTATTGTTATTAATGTTGCAATTAAAAAAAATATCACTCAGTCTTTTAATCTTTAGATACTAAAAAACTCTACCCAAAGATTAAAAAGCTAAAGTTTCAAATTCGAACGTGACTTTCTCGAAAGTATTCGTAAAGTATGAAAGTAGTAAAGCAATTTTGATAAAATTTCGCATAGGTATAGTCTAGACTCTAGAGCTTGCAATGAAGAGAGTGCATGCCGTTTTATATGTTACTATCTGTTTATTAGGGAAAATAAATTGTGTAATTTCCCGCAGTAAAATAAGTAAAATCTAGGATGTCAACCGACTCTATAACTCTATACCAAATTTTAATAAAATTTCTTCCACCGTTTAGACTAGTAAAAAAAAAAAAAAAAAAACTTTCGCCGTTTTAATATAAGTTTAGATTAAATTGAGCCGGAGATTCTCTTAATAATCGACATCTCTGGTCAATCGAATTAAAAATACAAGAAACCTGATCAAACAAAACACAAAGACATTTTGAACGAAACAGATTTCTCTCAGACTTAGACTGCTTACTTACTTTACACCAGAATATAAAAGACATGCCAATTTAATCTTGTTTAAAATATAACCTACACTAACTAGTAAATTATAATTCCTTCTAGATACCCAACATCTTTACAACACGAGTCAACGTCTTGCGTCTAAAATAGACTCTAGAGTACAGTTACTTACTATTTCTCACTGTTGTGCAATAACTCAACTTGTATTTATAAAAATAAAAAAAAACTCTTAATATATAAAGCTAATCATCAACACACTTCCCTATATATGTTTTAGTTTTAAATATAAAATAATTATCTAAAACACTAATAAAACTAGCATAATTTATTTTTAATACAACAAAACGAGATTTTCGCGTAGATATTATGCGTAACATGACCATTAAAACGTTGTAATATGTCTTTAATTATTCTGTAATGAACAATATTACTGTAAAATTGTATTTAAATTTTAAGTCATTCATTAGTTTGTGTGTAGCATTTATACATACAAACATGGATTCATAAATATTAAATATATTATGTGAATTTCAGAACTGATGTCAAGTTAACTCATCTTATTAGAGACTAGCTGTTGTTCGCGACTTCGTCCCCGTTGATTTGTTTTTCCATTATTTCTTCGCTCCTATTAGTCGCAGCGTGATGTTATGTTGCCTAAATCCTTCTTTGATAAATTGTCTGTTCAATAAAAAAAGAATTTTTCAATTCGAACCAGTCACAAACAAACTCATCAGCTTTATATATTAGTATAGATATAGATGTCATTGTGTTTCGGTCGGTAAGTGTCAGCGGTGACCCTTTCCTCCCCTATCCCAACTCTTTTATTCTTTTTTTACAAATCCTTTTCATATCCGATTTAAATTTACATCCATTACATTGTTTTATCATGAAACATATGCTATCACATTATATATTTCTCTAAGAACATAAGTAGTTCAAACGTAGGACAGTGCGTTTGATTAGTAACTCAGAATACGTCGCTAAAGGAACAAATTATTTTAACATATCTCTGTCCTTTTTCTATTTAAGGAAACGAAAGAGACACACTTCACCTACGATTTATAGAAATTTACGCTTGGTATACCTTTGATAGCTTGTCAAATTTATATCCCCGTTGTTAACTACGTGACACTTACAAAATAATAAACTAGCTGACCCGTGCCCACTTCGTTGGGCATAATGTTAATTATCCTTTTCGGTTTTTATAAAGCCTATGACACTCAGCAATAACGTAGCTTTCTATTAGTGAAAGAGTTTTTAAAATCGGTTCAGTAGATCCCGAGATTACCCGTTACAATTTAACAGACACACAGACTTTACTTCTTTATAATATTAGTATAGATTAAAAAACTTAAATTGAACAATAGTCTTCCTCATTTTAAGAGAACATTTTAAGAAGGATAACATCACCTTTATCTGAATACGACTAACTTTGGCATTGTCAACGTTTTAAGTTGGCCTTTAACATATCATTAAGCTACCAAGCGTCTTAACAATAATAATAATTTCATGGAAGCATAATTTGTCCTCGGTGCACACATTACACACCGATCGTAGAATATCGTGAGTATATTATATACATAAATATAAAACACTAATTACACATTACTATCGTACACCTGAATTGCATTTTTAAAATTGTGGTGTAATTTTTATACTGTTTGTTTATGCGTACGGAAACCGGTCGGACTCGAAACATAGGTCCATAATAAAATAATTAATTTGTATACAAATAAGAGTATAACAGTGAATTAAAATGCAGCCATATGTAAAGGAAATGCTTGCAAACTGCTCTCGTCACGTTTTTGTTTTAAATTAAGATTGATCGCAGCGCTTAGCAAACGAATCATTTAAAATACTTATCAGAAACATACTCTCCTAGTTTTCCAATTATAGAGCACAGTGCGACATTTCGATCAATGTCAAATTAAAGAAAAAACATTTGTTAATTTTCTGTCACTGCACATGTAGTTGCACGCATCAAGCGAAAGGACTACTTATTACATTGAGAGTGCTCGATATATGAATAAAGAAAGATGTAGTTGAAACATTCAACGTTAAGCATTATGCCGCATAATGCGCTCTATTGTTATAATTGGAAAGCCAGGTCTTATTCACGAAGAAAAAGAGATTTTATTAATTCAATTAGAATAGTCTAGAATACCGTTGTACGGAAGTAACATACAAAGGTGTATTTGTAAGGCGTGTATATCGTCACGTAGACACATACAAATATTATGCAAGGCAATATATTTAATGTGAATTTTTTGTCGAAATCCGCGACTTTAAGTGTTCGTGTACGCCTTTGTTTGTGACCGCAATGTTTTGTGTATTCTGTGTTACGTTTGGAGGCATTATAACGCGCTGGTCATAATCTAATCGTTGGATTAAATAAATATCTCAATTTATATAGATTTAGATGCTAACCTTATTTAATATGTAATAGAATATTTAATATGTAATCTAATAGAATATGAAAAATAATTTAGTATGCCGTCTTGTTTGTAATTTTCAATTTTAAAAGTACCTCGTAAGTATATGTAGTATTATTTAAGAAAAAATGGTAAAAATACTTATATTAACTTTGTTAATTAACAAAGCCTTATATCAATTAAATTATATAATTATTTATATAAACAATGTAGGCATATATTAATTATTGTATAATACACGTCGTGAATGAAAGCAAGGATAAGGCGTGAATCATCAATGCAAAACAAACAAAAACTTAATATTCGCGTAAAAGAACAAAAGAACAAAGCTTTTCCGTTAAAAGCAGATATACTATCAAGCAAGGCTTCCCCCATATATTTTAATTAAAAAGGTTGTGTGTATCTCCTTTATGTGTTGATTGCGTTGCTATGGCCACGATTTTGTTTTAACAGTCTGATGATGTATGCGAGTGTAGAATCCATTGCTGGTAATGTAGCTATCGGCTTGTATTAATATCGGATGAAACTAGTAATGAACTGCAAATTCTTAGTTAGGATTTTACTTCGAAGCAACTCATTCAATATTAGTCTTAGCAAACAAAGCTGCGACTATCATCTAGTATATAATAGGATGTGGGTTCGGGCTTTGCCAAGTCAATGGCATGGGCGAAGGCTGTCAAAATTTGCAACAGGGTTAAAGTCAAGGCGTCTGGGTGAAAGTCAAGGTTGCTGGCAATAGTTGGTAGTAGATACCATACGTGCTCGCTGGCCGGTGTATGACGCTATACGATTATGAAAGGTTTTATTATATTAGGCTCGAATTTAGAATTACGTTAAAATATCATCTTTCTTATTATCATACTGAAGACGTGTTTAGTGAAACATAAGAATAATTACTGACATTATTTTTATAGTGTTAATATAAATTGATTTAGACTTTTAAGAGGACTCTTATAAATGTAAAATGTTAAGGAGGTATGCTATTAATAATGTAGTCGAAAAAATATATAGAATCATGATATGCTTTCAATGTTAAAAAAATACTTATCATTCATAAGTATACCTTATATAATAAAGTTTTCATACAAATATTAAAAAATAGTTAAAATATTTTATAATCATGAGAAGAAATAAACTTAAAGCCTTTAGAAGACCTTAGCATGTTACTTCATTCTTTAGTAAGAACTTACTAGTAGACAAATGAATATTTAAACTTAAATAATATATCATATTTAACAAAAAACCCAACTCCTTATAAAACCACTTTGTAGCGCGGAACTTGAAGTTTTCTTTGTAATACTCATAGACATTATTCAAATTTATAGTCTATAAAGCTAATGGCGGTGCAAACCTATGAATATTGAAATAAATCAATTACAATGAACATATATTATCGGCTTTTAATGATCCTGAATGTGCCATAGAATTATTGGCACGTATTACCTGATCGGAAAACGATTTTATAATCATGTTTTAAGTTTATTCATTCGTATAAGCGATAACGATATATCTACAGTTTGTTGAAACTTATTTCCGAGCTTGAAGGATAATATTCTCTTGCTAAAAACATTTTGGATTAAAAGAAAATCTAGTTAGCTTAACGAATTTAACTAAAAAAACTATGAATTCTGTGGAGTGAAAATTAGAATAAATTCTCATATATTATTATAACACATATATTATTATGTGGGGACTTAAATGATGCTGGTGGGTTGATGATGATGACGATGATATATTATTAAATATACTAATATTGTAAAGAAATAAAGCTTGTGCGTGGGATCTACTGAACCGATTTTAAAAATTCATTATTGCTTAGTGTCGTAAGCTTTATAAAAAAGGATTGTTAACATTATGCCCGTCGAAGTGGGAACGGGTCAGCTAGTTAACAGATAAATCACAAATATTAACTCTTATATCGATAAAGTATTAGTCTATTGAAATATTACAATTTTAGGACTGAATATTGCATTTCTTTGAGGACGCAATTTTATTTTTCCTTAAATAGTAACATTTCAATGAACTATATTTAACTTCTAAAAGCTTTATCTACGTGACTCAAACTTAACGAACACGGGTAAATAATAAAAAATAATTATTGTAACCACTTAAATCATAAAAATACGTTCCGATAGTTATTACTTTCATTATTTCATAGTAAATAAAGTTTTATTGTTACCTCAATTTAAACTAAACGTAGGAACCTGCTATTTGTAGATATAATTATTAACTGACTAGCTGCGATCTGCGTTTTAACCGTGCAGTTCCCGTTTCCGGGAGAATACCGGGATAAAACGTATCCTATATGTCAATCCAGGGTATCACCTACATACATACCAAATTTCAACTAAATCGGTCCAACAGTTTTTGCGTTAAAGAATAATAAACATATATTCTCATAAACCTACCGTATTAATAATAGTGGGATACGATCGATTAAAAGCCTTTTTAACCTTCTTATTTCCCGTGGATTAATAAAAATAATTATATATTAGTTATGCTCACGCATAGATACTAGAAGACTTGCAAAAGAGTGGATTATGTCGGGGAACAACTAGCTAATAATAAAAAATACTCAGGAAGTAATAGTATGTAAGCTTTGTATATGTTATGACGTACAAAATAGTATATTATTATAAATTATGTAAACACAAATAGAGCGAATTTCAAAGCTCATTTATAAACAGAGAATAGGGAATAGGAAATAAAATATAAATAATTATCTTATCTAGTTCGTGTACAACGCCCTACGGCTGACGCATTATTTGTATAAATTACACAATTTGTATATAATAATGTAATAATGCATTTAAATTTGAATATAAATATATATTATGTCATCTCAATATTCTCACGTATATCCTTGTGAATAATTGAATTCAATTAAAATACGATGAACCGGTTATCAACCTTATTGTTTTGTTTACTTCAACGTGTAAACAAACAGTAAATGTAGTAGGAAAGGGGAGATCACTAAATGTTTATAAAGTGAAACTGATAAAAGGTCTTATTATGTCTTGAATTGTAAAATTGTGAAAGCATTGAATATGTCTAAAACAATAGAAATGTCCACTCATTGCCTCCAATCTCCAAATTTAAACGGTCGGTTTACTACCGACTACATAATATTATAAGCGGTATTTTAAACAAATTACGAAGCTAACCTTATAGGCTTTAGGCATATCACCATAACGCAGAATATTATTAAGATATTCCTAAAAAATAAACACAGTAACACAAACAGAAATCTTAAAAACTTTATTCAAATGTATTAAATTTTTACGGGTTAATTTACGATTACGGTGATTCAAAATAATTTTCTATAGACAATAATTTTATAAGAACTAAATGACCACGTTAAAGTCACGGTTTAAATTCAGTTATTATATGCGCAAAATTATATTAAATGTCAGTATGTTAACCTAACATCTGCATTCGATAACCTCTATTGTTATACCATTTATTTTTTAATCTTTGTCTACAATCTCAATATTATCGTAATGATTTTATCTCATTTAACGCATTAAAATCGCTAATGTATCACTTTTATAAATATATACACATACTTTCAAACCTTAAAGGGTTATACAAAGACATATCTTTATCATAGTGTTAAATAGCTATGCTTCGATCCTTTAAAGTCGTTGTATGAAATATTTTCACCGTAAACAATCTAGTACTAAAATGAAATAACGAACGTGAAAAAAGAAAATCAATTCCAGTCTCGCCGATAACTGACTTGACTTTGACATTATTAGGTTATAATAAGTATAATTTCCTTTTAAGAAAACCCGTGATATTGGAATTCGTAATTGCAACATGACCTCCCGTTTTATACCACGTTCGTTACATAAATGCAATATTGCACTTTTTCATACAAATACAATCTTAATTAATTATTTCTTATATAAATTAACGTCCGCTCCGGCATAAAGCTTCTGAAGTTAAAATGTAATTAGCAAAAATTCTTTTTCATTAGCACAATACAAAAAATGCTATTATACTCTTAGTTTTTTGCATTTATTGTCGTTTGTTTTTAATAACAATAGTGACTTATCAGTTGTTTTAAAAATAATTTTAATTTTCGTAAAAATTATACCTACTTAAATTATCAAATATTTTAAGCTTAAATATAAGTTTGTTATAGGTGTTGTATATACTGAAGCGGTTGACAAAATTATTTCAATTTTTTTTGCGTGTATGTCTATCTCATATTATCGTACAGAAAACTTCATACAAAACCGCGGTAACAGCTAGTTATATTTATCTCAGTAAGGCCGTTAGACCAAGAATGTCAGCTCGTCCATATAAATCTAAATTGAATTACATCACAATGAACGCTAAGGTCATTCAGTTCACACTTCGGTACAAAGACGGAGAAATAATACTATGTGATCTACTTAAGGCCTTTTTATGGACGGATGATTATGTATAGTTAGTATAAAACGCCGCGCGGTTACTCTAGCGTATGGCTTCAACTACTTTTTGTAACTGAGAAAGCCTCTGACGTCATCCTCCTCGGGGGAGAAGGAAGTTATGACAGACTAGTGACAATACCGACTAAAACGTACCTGTGGTCCTCCACACAACTTGACACGGACGAATTCCTGCTTCCGCTACGGTTTCAAGCCCTGCACAAAAGACAGCAAATGTAACAAAACCATACATTTGTTAAAGCCTCAAATATGCTTATATACAGTAATTATAAAACTTCCGCCATAAATATTACTATCGTATTATGGAAAAATTTTCTTAATCTGATCCATCCAGATCCGAAGATTAAGAAATCAAAATATTTTTACGAAAATATTATATATAGATAAGCTTAAGTGTGTTTTTTTATAATGTAGTGTATACTTTTGGTTAATAAAGTGTTTTTTATTTTATTTTATTTTTATTATATATAGATGATTATCCAAAAACTACATTTAAGTATTTCCATTAAGAAAGGCTTTACTCGATATATTTTATGATACGAAAAATCGTATTAAAGAAATAAGCTTGGACCTTTACCGTAATGGCTGACTTATAATTACAATATATTTTTATTTCCGAAAAAAATACAAAATTAAAAACGTAGAAAATATCATGTTACCCGGACATATTTTGTAGACTCGATACCGGATATTATAGTCATATTTTAGATTTATACAAAATATGAGTAGGTGTGAAGGGCATGTTCTTATTAATTAAACAAGAAAATTAATATTTGAACAAATTACTCGCTACAATATTATGATTTATACATATTTTCCTTCCTATAAATTATAAAATTATAATTGTATAAGTTATTGGTGTAATACTTTTATTAAAATCAATTCATAATAATTTCGGTACCTTATTAGATGTTCTATGCATGAAACTCCTTTACATGACATTGTTTAAGAATTAAATACAAACAGACACAATTTAAGCTCTTTGATTTATCCATTCATAAATTGAAGAGGATTAAACAAAGAATAATATATGATAATATTTTTATTATAAAAGTTTATGTAATTTAAAAAACTCGTATTTCTCGAATTATAGTACTAAGTTGTATATCTATGTGGGAGACAATAGAAACCTTTAAATAAACCGCTAGATTGCAACAATTTAACTCGAACGGCCTGCCCCGGGCATGATATTGGCAGGCTAAGCTAGAATAATCAATCAAAGCCGTGAATTATTTATCGTTGACCTTAACCCAATCCCGCACATTCACTGTGAAAAAATATACGCACATGTATATCATAAGCACAGCCTCAATCGACGAGTGGTTGACATATTCGCGTGTGTGATCAGATCTTTCGACTGATTAAAAATTATAATACTAATAGTCTTTGGTAAGAACTTAGGAATACATTTGAGTCCAACAGGACTCAAATGTATCCTTAAATCTTTCAAACATGAAAGGGCAGAGAATTAAGGTACCTATCTTCATTTAATGTATCTTTGGTAAGAACTTAGGAATAACTTTGAATCCAGTTTGAAAGGGAAGAGGAAGAAAGTACCTAAGGATCATTCATCATTCATTGATTAGAACGATGATTGACTCCTTTGGTAGTAGACTGCTTTGGTAGTATTTTGGTCCTTTCAATAATTTCATCTACTCTAGCTTGGTCCATTTTCTTATTTATATCTTTATATTTAGTTTTTTTAATAAATTACAGGGAGTGAAAAAGTTTTCGTAGCGGTATCAGGAACATCGAGAAGTTTTTGTCAGTTTTATACCGAAATTTATTTCTTATTCTCCCGTGGTGTTTAAGATATCTTACGTAATTAGATGCCGTTTAAACGGTCATATATTTAACAATGATATTAACCATAATATATGTATTATGTAAGGTTTATGACAATGATACATTTTTACTATAGAGTTTTTAGAAGGCATTTCTGAGGTATATATGAGGATGTCTTTGTTTATTCACAGAGAAAGCTAGTGCTGCTTTTGATAAAGTTTTAATTTTGCCTGTCTATTTGGAGAAAATAAATAGTTTTTTGAGGCATAAAGAAACCAATTTAAGAAGTAGACCTACCAAGAAATAAAAGATATAATTTAACTTATTGTAATTTTATGTCAAAGTAAATTATTTTTTTTTTTTATTAATTACCTTTGGAACATGTTATTGAACATGATTTACAAACACCTTATAACAGTACCTAAGCTTAGTTATTTTGACCTAGCTATAAGTTTTATTCCAACAAAAGTGAAACAATCGGCTACCTATTTTTTACATATATTTTTTGTGTGTTGAAGAATAGATACGAAAAAAACAAAACGTGCTTTCGTTCAAATAAGAATACAAGGTCGATTTATTTTTATTCGGTAATAACCTGCTATTACAGTGCTATTATTTGGATACATTAAGTAAATTAATTAAAGTTTTTTTTGTGACAAACTAACAATCGAGACTGGGGCTGGATAGTTTTTGAAGTAAGTATTCACAGTTTTTACTATACTAGCGACCATTTTCGGCTTCGCATGACTATTATGTATATATTGTACATATAAACCTTTTTGATTCGCTCTATGTTAAAAAGTCACATGAAAATCGGTTGCGTAATTTTAAAGATTTAGGCATACATAAAATACTTGTAATGATATATATTTCAAATTTTTTGTTTAGTTATTGTTATAGATAATTCTCGAACAAAATATTCGAACGAGAAGGCTAGCCACCTAATGGAAAGTGGTCGGTACCGCCCGTGAAAATTCGTAAAGCTTGAAAGCTCTGGCCTGGAATGGGTTACTGGCCTAAAGACAGTCATGAGTCAAGACTTTATAGAGATTTAAGAATTATATAAGAGACGTGTAAAATAGTTTCAAATTCCAAACCACTTGACTATAAAACTCCAAGTAAATGATTTGTACGTAATAAATAAACCAGTATTTAATCAAGACAACACATTAGAATAAATGTTATTAACCTTTATCTATACTAATATATAAAGCTGAAGAGTTTGTTTGTTTGTTTGTTTTTTTGAACGCGCTAATCTCAGGATCTACTGGTTCGAATTGAAAAAATTCTTATTATACTATTGAATTGACCATTTATCGAGGAAGGCTTTAGGCTACATAACATCACGCTGCGACTAATAGGAGCGAAGGTATAATGGAAAATATGGAAAAAACGGGGGAAAATATTCATCTTTGAGAGCTTCCTTTGCGTACGCTGCGAAAACGGTTCAAGATACAAAAATAATATGTATGAAAGTATTATTCCTCTTTAAATGATCTAAAATAAAGTCCGCGACACTATATGTCTATCTTCTAAGATTGACTCACTATAACATAATTATAGAAATAGAACCGACGGGGACGAAGTCGCAAGCAAAAGCTAGTTTTAAATAAACAAAAAATTCAGTGCATTACAAGACTTCATGACGCATATCGACGTCAGAAGGAATAACACACAACACAGCGCGGGCATCCCCGTCATGAAACATAAAACATTACGTTTGACTTAGAAGGCTTATAGCGTCACCTACTTTAATTTATTAAATACAAGCTGACCCGTGCCCACTTCGTTAGGCATAATATTAATAAGCCTTTTCGGTATTTATATATGCCTATAGCTATAGCACTCAGCAATAATGTGGCTTTCTATTGGTGAAAGCATTTTTAAAATCGGTTCTTTAGATCCCGAGATTACCCCTTAGAATTTAACAAACACACAAACTTTACTTCTTCATAATATTAGTAAAGATTATTAATAATTTGGTAGTTAATTAATAATTTGACAGTTCTAAAGCAATAAAATTTATAAATTTTAATTTTTTTTTTGCAAATAAATTACAATTATATTTCCTAGTAAAATTGCACTGCTGAAGGATTTAGGCATATTTGCAATTTACATTTAGGAGTGCAAACTAATATTGTGTAGTATAATAGGTATATCATCTTTACATAGTATTAAACAGTCTCTCTTATAAGACTATCCCTATGTATTTTTAAATCTTCGTTCAATAGATTTTTCTCCGTTTTTTTTAAAGTTAGAGTGATTCAAGATGAAGGTTTACATTTATAACAATAATAACAAATCGCTAGTACATACGAGGACCTATCATAACACCCAACATTTAACTGGCAATCATCAAATCCGACATTATATCATTATTATTATGAACGAATAATTTTTCCTGTTAGCGTCGCGCCGAGAACACGTAAAATCATCAAAAACCCGTATTTTATATAACATTTAGATAAAAATTCTATTATCACTGACACGTGCATTGTACAAAAAATGTAACACGCACTTTAAATATTTACAAAAACCGTGTAATTATTGAATTACCTTCAAAGTAATGTAATGACTAGTGCTATATTACCCATCAATAAATCATAAAGTTTTTTTTTATTTCCTGTAGTTAGAGCGAATTTAAACAGTTACGAATACACGTTCTTATTAAATATATGAACCTATCCAACGCGACTTTGTTGACGTTGAACCTCTCCTATCTGTTACCTTATTAAACCTTAGATCTACCCTTTTTTTAACTAGACTCGTACTTCAAGTAGTATTAAAAAAATATCGAAATAAGTCTTTTCGCTATATAGCGGATAGCTATATATCAATATTGATAAACAGTACACACTTAACAACTCATTTGACGATTCATGATAACGCCACAATAACCCCAAAACCCACAGAACTCTTAATTCACAATTAAAAGAATCAAACATAATATGCTTATCTATATCTCTATATTATAAACATTTAGTATCAAAAATATCAACAGTATTGAGAAACGCGACGTCATCGGAGATGCTAAAAATTAGCATAACTAGTTATTGACGCGATTTGATACGTTCAAAACGGGCACAGAAACGTATAAACGACTTTAATCCGATGTTAATTCACTTAGTGTTAGCTATTTATTACATAAGACTTTGATAATAGTATCTCATTATAGTATTGGGTCTTTTGACGTACGTTGTTTTTAAATTCGTAATTATTCCAATTGCTTTTATATGCTTTCTAGTAGATAATATTGTGTATTTTTTATTTTATAATATGAAGAGGGGGGACGAGCTGGACGCACTCCCGATGGTAAGAGTAACGCCAGCCCATAGCCAATGCAGTGCTACCTGTAACTTTGCTATAAAGCCCAACTCCGAGCAAGGGTGCACTACACCGACGCTCCCCACTTTGAGTCATTAGGTGTTAAGACTCATAAGCCTAATAATTTCGCTGGCTACAGTGCCCTTCAGACCGGAGCACAGTGACATTTTCACATCACTGTTCAGGCGGTAGAATGTCTGGAACTGTGGGGGTACCCACCCAGTCGGTCTCCTGCGCAAGAGACCTACTCCCGGTAGAGTCTAGTAGTTACATTTAAAAAGAAGGTGATCGAGAGTCGGAAAGTGCCGGTGATAAGATCCATGGTTTTTCTAGCTCTTTGCTTGCTGAAAACGTGTATTCTTGCATTCATTGGCTATTGCAACGAAATAAAATTATATAAACTACTTTCCTTCTTTTATTGCAAGAAAAATGTAATTTTAATTATCAAGATATCCAGCACTTAAAAATTAATTTATATCAATTCAACTTTTTTCAGGAGCAAATAACAGGGTTCTAGCCGGGGAGGATATTTGATGTTGAGACCTTACAATAAGAAAGATACAACCGACAGACACCTACAAAAGCAACTTTAGGAAACCTAAGTCCACACACATCAAAACGAGAGGAAGCTTATAAAAATAAATCATTTACATACTTAACTACAAATAGATTGTCAATCAAATTAAATGATTATGTGAACATATGATTATTTTTCCAAGAATACGTATACTACCGGCCTTGTTTCATTGAATCCATAATTATATGTCACCAAGATATTGGGACTTTACGTTCCGCAACTAAACGTAATACCTGATTAGTACAAAACATAGGAAGTCAAATCTAGGGTAAAACCATAATGCCACTAGATACCTATAGTCAATGGTAAGACAAGGAAATGAACGCTTTAATGTTGAAATTTACAAAATTTGTAATAGTTAACGTCATGGGTTTAAGACGAAGTAAACAATATTCGTTATTCATACATGAGGAAAATTGACCCAATTACCTAAATATAAATTGGTATGCTCTTAATACATTACATGGTTTTATCGTATTTTCCATAACAATGACGGAATTATAAGTATAATAAAGAAAACAATCTACTTGCAAGGCAAACTCGAGCCCAAATTTTAAAATTTTCGGAACAAACATTCTCTATTACTAAAAAAGTGAATAACAACAATTAAGATATGCATTTCTAAATAGTAATTTCGTTATGTATATTCGATCTCTGTAAAACAAAAGTTTACATTCTTAACAGCTTGAAATAATCATTTCCTACAAACGATCTTCTAAATAATGCTAATATTGATAATTAATTGGACAAAGCAGCCCGCATTGACGCACCTGATTTTTATATTTCTGAGAAAAAAGACAACATGCATTATTATTTTAAACCTCTCACAAGTTTCTTGACCCGGGGAGTTACCTGATTTATTTATTGTTTTTTAGAATTTCAAATAGTTTTTTTTAAATATCTGAAACAAATTCACATTTGGCCTAATAAGTTATCATCAGATATTTTGTTAATATTTAGTAAACCGTTCCAAACAAAACTATCGACATAAGCCTTGTAGTTAGGCTTATGTCGATAGTTTTGTTTATAAAGACCAGTTGTGACAAATTTCTTTTAATTTGCCGGGAAAAATGTTTTGTATGTGAAAAACAAATAAACTATGTTAGGTCAAAATATGAGATCAAGATCCTTCCTATCTTTCAGATGTGATCAAAAAACATGGACTGTACAACATTCTCGGATAATCGTACCAAATAAGGAGGTAATCACAAAAAAGTATTTATATATTAATAAATTAATAAACCTTAAAATAACCTACAAAACGTAATAAACTAAAAGTCGGGTAAAGCGGTCACTTAAGTTGTTATAATATAAATAAAACGCACAAGTCTTTGTTTTACTTCCGTGACACAAATAGAATACCTACAGAAATAGATCGATCATACGAATGGCTTTGATACGATATCGTTAATTTAATTATAATACTTACACAGCATTTAATACTTAAATTTTGGATTTAGTATAGCTGTGGTATTTTCAATTTGATTCGACAATGATTGGTCCACACTCCACAATAGGGATATATACGTAGATATTATGATTTAAGGAACAGTTTACAAAAACAGAAACAAATACGTAAATACACTAATTAATACGAGGGGAAAATCTAATTTCTATTGTCTAAAACTTCACTCATGTTATTAGCTATATTTATATGATAAATTGGTTGAAAACTGTCCACAAATATTTTTTTTTAATTAAAAGATACAATAATAGCTAAAATCACATACAACACTCATAGTTTCATGTGTGTGTTGTGTGAAAAAATATTTTATATGCATACTTTGTTCCAAAGACGCGAACCAAAACCCAGTGCAAGGCTACTATTTAATTTGCTGCACATTTTTAATTAGAAAAATTAAAAATATATACTTACAACAGCAAAACAACCATCGTACATGTACCAAATGAGTCTAAAATATTTTATATGCATAAATAAATTGAAAAATAAAAACTGGAAGCTTTCAATTAAATAAATTTATTATATTGTCAAAAACCCGCTCGAAGAGGTCAAAAGCACTTGCATCAAATCAATGAACGGTGAATCTGAACAAAATATACCTAAATCAAAAACCCAGCTGAATATTCAAAGTCATGTTTTAAACAGTTATTGAAGTTGATTTTGTTTTTTAACAGTCGTCAAAAAGGGTAGTTAACGTTTAACCGTTATCAGAAATAGAACGTTACTAACGTTAATTTGATTTTTTAGATTTTTTTTGTTAAACACTATTTAATGTAACTAATACGAGTATAATATGTAAAAACTGATCACTTAAAAAATTAGTGATAATTAAGCAATCAATGGTTAGTTATCACGTAAAGACAATTAGTCTGAATTTCACTTTTTCACTCTTTTCATTCATTCATTCTTATCATTCCAATCTCGTTCAAACGTTCCAATCTAATTCAACTTTAATAGCTCAAACTCAACGTAGACGTTATTCGAAGTACAAGGCGATCATAAACGCTTAGGTTATTCACAAACTAAATAGCCTTATCCAAGGAGGTCGCTCACGTGGCCTTTTCGAAGCAATTCGGTTTGTATTATGTCTCCTTTTGTGCAATTACGTAATTTTCTTGTCCACCTTATGCTAGTTCTCCACACATGGCCGGTACGGGCGACATTAATATGCTATTGCTAGTTATTTATCAATCGCTAAGCTATATTTGCATCGCAATGAATTATTATAATTATTGAGTGACTACAGGGCTACTTATTATGGTTAAAGAGCACGGTGGGGAACCTTGAAAAACGCAGCCTGACCGGACGAACAATTCGATCGTAAATTATAAACAAAAGATTGTTTTTGTTTTATTTTGTTGCAGTCCCGTTTTGCTTCTGTCCCAATATTAAAGTGTGAGAGGGTTCATAGTAGAACAAAATAGAATTATACTTACTTCATTAGTCGAAATAGAAAAATATGGGCTTTTCATGTTTATTTTATAGGTAGTTGTATGTATATTTTTGTAGTAATTTAAACATTTTTTTCTTGCAATTCTTACAGCAAAGCAGCATCGGTATCAACATGTTTCAACAACTTTTTTTATGTACTTTATACTATATAGTATAGATTATTATAAATTTTATAAAAATAAAATACTAGAAGCGTCTTAATAATTTAGTTAATATTTACGAATTGATTATGATTATACACTAAATAATATTAAGTACTGTACTAACGATTAAATTAAAAATGTAAAATAAAATATCACACGTAAGTTTGAATTGTATGAAAACAGAACGAATAATTACATTGAAACATAATATATGTATATGCAGCTTATATGAACTGGTTAAATACTCGTTTAATGATTGATTGACTTATAATTTTATTGCTCTTTTGAGTCGCATGCAAAGTTAGCTACACGCGAATAATCCTCTTGTTGCCTCAAAAGGAATTTAGTTACAAAAGATTTTTTAAATGCATTCCTATTATATTCTACTAGCTGACCCGTGCCCACTTTGTTGGCATAATGTTAATTTTCCTTTTTCGGTGTTTTAATAGCCTAGGACACTCAGCAATAATGTGACATTCTATTGGTGAAAGAATTTTTTAATCCGTTCAGTAGATCCCAAGATTACCCCTTACAATTTAACAAACACACAAACTTTACTTCTATATGAAAATTCGTACTCTAAAGGGACTTTAAAATAATATGTCTTCTATACCATCGAGTGCTAGGCTTAGCTTTGTCATTCATCTAATTTTTTGTTACTTCAACATTCATACAGCAGCAGTATAGCAGTAAAAGCTGTTGCCAACATAACGAATACATAGCCTACAATAAAAAAAATATGTTTATAATAAAATATCTCGTTCGTATCCATATCAATCTGTGTCTTATCTGCGCGAAACACGGCGATAGCAATCTATTTACGATCGCAAATTACTTAAACATACACGTACTGATCGCGCCACAAGGCTAACTTAAAACGACTTTAGCCTCTGATAATTCTATTATCTATATAATGTTTTTTATATCTTTTTATAAGCAATTTTATCGAGTTTTTTACCAAATTCCACTTTACGCTACACAGCTCGCTATTTATTTATGAGGAATCTTTTTGTGCTGTCAATTAGGTAAATAATTAATTGTATTCCTTTATTGTATTGTTCTTATCAATTCGTCCTTTATCGACGTCTTGATCAATAATCATCACATTTGCATAATTTTATTCTTCCTGTTTTTATTCTAAAAATGTTTAATACCCTACCTTAAAATTAACATTTTTAATATTAGAAGCGTTCACCTATTACACCATTTATATTCTTAACTTGATGACTTCAGTAGTGATTTTCATCATATTGTAAAGTGTTTTTTTACCGCCTTAAACTCCGGTTGTAACAGTCTCTTATCATAACATGGGCCTTATTTTACCCCAGTGTGTTCTGGGTATCTGTATTACCTTGGTACCATATCATTAGGCATTTAGTTAGCTTTGCAATTCTGTATGGATGTAGTCTCTTAGCACTAAGCAAAACTTCTACTGTTTCATTCACCGATTCTTGCATAGAGTCAGAAACACGTTAGTGAAGACGCGACATTCCTAAATTGGTATCACAGTACCTTTTAGTCGAGAACGTCTTGTTAAAGTGATCGTATTAGCGCTGGTAACTCTCTTAGAGTAGAAACATGAACGTTGTTAAATGATTGGTTTAACTATGTGTTTCTATTTCTCTTATATAGAAAGAGGATTATAGAATATGTATGACTCTTCGTGATTTTGACCTTGAACAATCTCCCAATCGAACATTAATTCCTAATCACTAAAAGTCACATTTTGTCCAATTATTCTACGACATATAATTATTAATGGCAATTTATAATAACTTTCACACCAATATTCAAACACCTATATTTAATTGCCGATAAAATGCTACTTACCTGACCTTCGGGCAAATTAAACATTATGTCTGAAAAAAAATGTTCTGATCGATATAAAAGTCACGGCTTAGTAATTACATGAGTTATTACTTATTACATTTTAATTAAAGTAATTTGTTAACGGACAAAATTGTTTGAATTTACTTCGGCATTTCTTTTGAGAAATAATGTAGGAAGTTTTTGTATGTAATGATTAACGAAAAAGACTAGAAACCAGTAAATAATCTTCATAAATTTTCATACGAATATGCAACTTGATGTTCTTAATTTTATAACTTTTGATTTGATATATTCGTATTCAATACACGTAGTAGAATAATTATAATATTAAAGAACAACAGATCCGAGATTTAGGTGTATAGAGAAATTACGTGATAAATGCCCAGATATTAATTTTATGAAATGAAACAAATTTATTTCAATTAACTTAATACATAAAGTTATACCATTTTAGTATTATGAGTAATATATAAGGCGTTTTTAACTAAGATATGGTATCATTATTGATGCATTGCTCAGACATATCGCATTGCATTGGATTAGATTTATTAAGACATTATTGTAATTAATAATAAATACATCTCGTAAATAAATCGTCATGAAGCAATTAATATGTTTTCTTTAACATTTTTTATCGTTAATAAACAGATATTTGACCGCGATCTCGCCTGGTCGTAACTCGTAAGCGAAGATGCACTTTAAAAGGTGTCGTGTCTGCTTAGGAGCATTTTCACCCTAACTCTATCTGAGTGGTATTCCCTTGAAAAGATGGACGCTGGAAGAGAATTCACTCGTTAGCGGTTCTCCGAATAAACTTTAAATCTTATAGTACTTTAAATATCATTATCTTATTTCATATAATATCTTGTTTATTATGTCATAGTTTCAGCGATTGAAATGAAAATTTAATTTTATCTCGGATGAGATTATAATCTATTGCTACTAAGTATTATTTCTCTCCGCAGTAATATAAAAGTAACTGAGTATAGATAAAAGACGAAGATAAAAGAGATTAAAGGCTTTCCACACTCACACCTAGCTACATCTGAACAGAAGTGATTACTTCACGGTTCATAGTTTCCTTTGGGACGATGGTACACACGCATCGGCTTCTAGTGTCTTGTATATCAATAAATTATAAACCTACATCATTTTAGTAGTCAAGTCAAGTCAAACAGATCAAACGCCGCAAGTGGAGCTGGATAGGACACACTCTCCGAAGGGATCCAGGACATATCCCGAGGCAAGCCCTAGACTGGAATCCCCAAGGAAAATGTAAACGTGGACGTCCTAAGCAGACGTGGCGGTGGACTATCATTGACGAAGCGAAGGTAATCGGCAAGACCTGTAGCGAAATCAAACGGGACGCCCTCTGCCCCACCTAGGTCATATGGGATAGTAAGTATCATTTTAGTAGTATCGTTGCTACAATTTTTTACTGCCAGTGTAAACGCGCTTAGCTCTGAAACGAACTATTTTTAAGCATAATATTCATCCACAAGAAATCTACATTACACTAAAGCAGGTAATGGGTATTCATACAACTGCGGGGCGAGCTAGTTCATAATATTCTCAACGAATCGTGATAACACATTGCTTAATGTATGTCACAAAATAATTGCAACTTCCTGCTATAAATAATCCATCAGTATTATCATAGTAATTCAATTCAAACGTCTGTAATAACATTTGCAAAATACTTAATATAATTGCATGCATCATTAATATTCCTCTTAACAGAATAATATTAAATATATGTCGTACTAAAGCTTATCAACTCAATCAATGTTACAAAATATTTTTTTTTACATTTGTAAATATATGAATATGGTATGTCAAACACAATTTGATGTAATTTTTGATCGTCGATGACAACATATTAAAATAAGAATGATATTTTTTTGATGATGCTAATTACCGGGGGTTGGTGTCTTTCGCAGGAGACCGACTGGGTGGGTACCCCCACAGTGCCAGACATTCTACCGCCTGAGCAGTGATGTGCAAATGTCACTGTGCTCCGGTCTGAAGGGCATTGTAGCCAGCGTGATTACTGGGCCAATGAGTCTTAACATCTTGTGACTTAAAGTGGGGAGCGTCGGTGTAGTCCACCTCTGTCCGGAGTAGCTTTAGCAAAGTTCCGGGTAGCACTGCAC
>JADANM010005835.1:8336189-8365681 GCA_026213755.1 Eurema hecabe | reverse complement strand
AGCAGGAGACCGACTGGGTGGGTACCCCCACAGTGCCAGACATTCTACCGCCTGAGCAGTGATGTGCAAATGTCACTGTGCTCCGGTCTGAAGGGCATTGTAGCCAGCGTGATTACTGGGCCAATGAGTCTTAACATCTTGTGACTTAAAGTGGGGAGCGTCGGTGTAGTCCACCTCTGTCCGGAGTAGCTTTAGCAAAGTTCCGGGTAGCACTGCACTGGTTATGGGCTGGCGTTTCTCTTGACATCAGGAGTACGTCCAGCTCGTCTCCCTACTTCATCGGATAAAAAAAAAGAGATTTTAGTAACAAATATCTTCTAAGCCTTTAAAGTTGATTTGTAAGGAAAATTATGCAGTATAAGTTATTCAACATATGTATCTTTAATCTTTATTTACGATAGCGACACCATTGTAGTTAAAATCAAATATATAATTTTTCAACACGGCTACATATACGAGATATATCTTTTTTAAACTGTCTTATTTTACTCTGTCAGATTTTCCTGGGTCTCAGGTTGTTTGGAAGAGAACACTTTTAGTGATGATAATGCCTTTTGTACCGTTTTATTTCTTTTTTTGCAGTTCGTATTGATATTTCTTTTACTTTTGGTGTATTATAAAGATTGTTTTAATATTATTAGGTATAACACTCTTGAATCTACAAATTAATATCTTAAAAACAAATTTAGTTACATGCAAAAAAATAAAATAGTATGTTTTACGTGTACTAGAAAGAATAATATATATATGTAATACATATATTTAATTCTTAAATGAATAATTAAATTAAAGCTTTTGTTGCTCGTAAATAGATAATTAAATTCAATTGTGAATACACTACATCTAATATCATTTAAACAGGCACAGCTTTGCACATATAATGACAAAAATGATTTGTCTTTAAGATAACTGTAATTACTTATATTATTATATACTTGCACTATTTAAATCTAGTGCTTGGTTCAAATGTCTGATTTCAATCGATAGTAGAGTCGTTTATAAAAGTATATTGGCACTTTAATATTACGAATCTCATCTCGCAGGTAAAGCCATGCCGTAAGACTGCAATGTGACTGCTCGCAGGGTTATATCTCCTTAGATATATTTCGTGGGTCGTTAGAAGCAGCACTAATTTTACCCTAATTATATCTTTAAAGCAAAGGACAAAAGTATATTAACACTAATTACGAATAAGATTTTTTAGGTGGTAGAGCCATGACGTAAGATTACGAATGAAGTGTGGATAAGTGTACGAATGAAGGTGGTACGATGGTGGCCTCGTTAGATATAATGATAACATAATGGATAATACTGCATTACATTCAGACATGGAAGAAGAAGACAGAAGAAACCGCTGAATTTTCTCTTATTTTAAGAAGTTTTTCAATTCACTTTAACTATAGGTACCTATTATAAAAAAATCATCAAATGTGTTGGTGAGTGTATAACTCGATAACGGATGAACCGATTTGTATTATTCTTTTTCTAATATTCGTTGAAGTACGTAGTAGTTATAATTGCTTATTTCTTAATAGCTAGTTATTAGTTCTTAATAAAAAATAATAGTTTGCCATTCATTACAAATATATGAATAAACTATTTTAAAGCAAAAAGAAACATGGTTAAAACAGGGAACAAAAGTGCAATCAATTTAATATTTTAGTGTGAAAATGTTTCGTAAAGTTAAATATTCTAATATACTTCTGTAGTCGACGTCACATTTAATTCGTATAACAATACAATGTAATCTTAACTAATAAATAAATGTATATCATATATATTAAATATATTAAAAGCTTCTAAAATACTTTAGGTTTTTTACATTACATATAATACTCATGTAACTCGTGTTTAAAAATTAAAAAAAAAAACTTTTTAAAACTTTACACACACAACCAGGAGAGCATAGATGCAAACAAGCTTAAATATTTGCAAACGAAAATAGTATTCATTTATGACAAACCGAAAATATTATATTGAATAACATTACTTATTGGATAACTAACGAAATATCAACTACACAAAATGACTAGTTCTTTAAAGAAGATACCGCCTTCCAAATTACCATACAAAATGTATTACATCACTAAATCTACAAAACTAAAAACTAAACTAAATCTGAATAAGGACTTATGGGGAAGTTGTGGCAACACAGCACTACCATGTCACCAAGAATAGAATAGGCTTATAGATAACGTATCAAGATGGATTGTTCTAGAACAAAAAAGATTATTTAGCGATATACGAAACGGAACTCGGAAATAATGCAATTGTGACGTATTCAGGTACTCCGCTCCAATAATTTGAGCTTAGTCACTCGTTCAAGGTGCTCCTTATATATTTTATTATAAGCCGCACAATCGTATTGTGTTTGCACAACTTTTAATGCTGGCATAAATCTTAAATATTACAAGTGTCAATGTTAGTTCGTTGATTACCACTGGGTTATACAAATTATTTATAACTAGCTGTTGCCCGCGACCTCGTCCGCGTGGACTTTTATATAAACTTTGACCCCCCTCCCCATATGAAGTTTTCATTATTTTTAAGATGTATTCTGCTATTTGAGGCGGAGACAAATCCAATGAACCAAAACCATGAAAATTGGTCTAGCCGATCTCGAGTTCTAACTGTTGTAACAAACCCGTCTTTGTTTTATAAATATAGATGTTTGAATTTGTTTAGACTTATAATATACTAATTTAGCTTATACAGTACAGTTTATTAATATTCTTATTAATGAGATTAGAAATAAAATTATCTTAGACCTACTGCAATTAGCAAAGAAGTATAATGTATACTATAACTAACACTTATTACAAAACGTTCGTTAGCAATTATTTTTATATATTCATTTATATTAAACACACACAAAAAACTCCATGACATTCATTTGTGCCGGCAACTTTTTGTCGCACAAAAGCCCAGATCCGGATAAACATCTTTCTCCTAACAAAATTTGCAATCTCACGAAGTATGAAGGCTAACCCACTGTTACAATAAGTTTAAAGGTACCTATATAATTATATATCAAGCGAATGTTGATTACAAACGTTTTGTTAAGCAGTTCGTGCAAATATTTAGGTTCAAATCTCGGCTTTGCTGAAACTGCTAACAATTCACTCTTTATTTCCTATAGAAAATGACTTGGGGTTAAAGAAGAGAGCTTATTTATTTTAAAAAGACAACGTACTCCACGGTCTTCGAACTCAACGGATGTTCGGATCGTCCACCCATGGCTCCATCATAGCTCGTTTTTTTATAAAGTAGGGGACAAACGAGCAAATTGCTCCTTAAAAAGCAGCAATTTTTAACTAATCTAAACTCAAAGACTAAAAGCTTAAGCAAGTCTTAAGTATTTTAACGCGTATTCTTTACTGGCCTTGGCTTTTTGGTTTAAAAATATATTTATATTTGTCTAGTTATTTATAGATTTAAAAGATCTACTATCAGAGTTGTTTGCCGGCTGTTCTCTGTACAAACTGCCTTCCGAACCGGTAAATATTTTTTTTGTAATACCATAATGATTCAAAAGTGTTGCTATATGTAGCTTTGTTAAACAAATATATGTTCGACTTTGACTTTGACTGTATTTCGGTATTCCTTAAAGTGAGAATCTTCCTACGTCTATTGGTTACAAAAGACAATTGATCCATTAAATAAGATCACTGCCTTTTTTGCAATACCTTATTCATGGAATCTATATCCTAGAGCAGATATCTTACATAACATTAATGAATGATTATATAAAATATTCAATATATCCGGAACCGTTTGTTATGCATGTTCTGTTAAGCTTATAAAAATCAAGTCCGCTTTTTATGTAAGTCCACATTGTAGGAGAATTTATATTTTATTTGCGGTTTTGTTATAGCTAGAAAGGTTTATTAGTATTATTTATATTATTTATGCCGAATGAGTTGCTAACTCGTGAACTCGTGAATATTTTTTGAAGAACGAGGATAGTTCTTACTAAGAGAAAACATGGGTAGGTTTAGAATAAGTATTAGGTGTACGTTGCACCTAATACCTTGCATACCTATAGGATGAACAACGTGAATGAGGCAGCGTCACGTTGCGGCTAGTAACTTATACAAATAAATCTCTGGTTAAATTCAAACAAATTGAGCATAAGCTAACTAGCTTAAATTATTCCAACTGGAATTACTTCCTATAGATCATAATTGGTATTTTCTACATGTCACTATCATTATGCCTTTGTCACCTAATCCTAGAATCCATCGACAATAAAAGAGAATTCTATGACGAACAGTCTTTTGCTAAAAACATGGGCCACATTAACGATAACAATATCCAATTATGTAAATATCATGCTTTACATTATATTTTGAAGGAAACGAAGAAACTGTTTTAAATAAAACAGTCAAATTAATTCAAACTTAACTAACATTTTCATAGTTTTACTAATCTTACCGTTACAAACTGAAGCAACTGCAGAAGTTTTCCTGATAGACTTAAAATCTACAATAACATACAAATGAGTAGTCAAATGTCTTGTTAAGAAGATAAATTGATAACAGCTTTTTAGAATAATCTTTAAAGCATGATTCTTAAAAAATGAAAATGAAAATAATTTATTCACTTAAATCACATTGTGATATTTATGAACGTCAAAACTAAAAATATAGATCTATACAGACATGTCGTTGCAGCCACACAATTTGCTTTGTCCAATGCGATTTTTTTGTGATATCGTAATGATATCGCAAGAAAATCTTTTACTATTATTAAGGCGAAAGTTTATAAGTATGGATGTATGGATGTATGGATGTTTGTTACTCTTTCACGTAAAAACTACTGAATGAATTTGAATGAAACTTTACCACATTATAGCTTATACATCAGAATAACACATATGCTAAAATTTTTGAGGATTATAAGGGAGGAAAGGGAGGGTCACAGTTTATATGAAAGTCCACGTGAACGGAGTCGCGGGCAATAGCTAGTATAAAATAATTTTAAGGTGGTAGGATATGTACAGCATCAAGGAACTCTTACTTTATAAAAAGAGTAAATTTTCCTGTTCAATACAAAGAATCGAATAAACTTTTGAATAAACTATTTACTACTAAAAGTTAATTATAAAGCAACATTGGACTACCCATTCTAGCATTCACGCTCAGTTGGTGTTGCAATCAATTCGATTCGTTAAAAATCGTTCTAGATCCTGTTTATGGAGGCTTCTGGCCAAAACCTTTGTTCTTGAATATTAATCATTCAATGTTACACGTACATAGAAATAAAAATATAATGCATACCTACATTTATATATAGCAGAATCGTAAAGTTATATCCAATGTCTTGAGCTCTAGGGTATAGTATTCTCAGCCTGTCTAAGTGTTATTAAGCATTTATCTGGGATCTTTTTATTGCTTATATGTTTAAAGAAAAAAAAGTAATTTATCAGTTATCTAGTTGCCATAATACAAGCTCTACTTAGCTTTGGATCAGATGGCATGTAATTAGCGTAGTTAAATATATTTTTTTATATTATGACTTCTCATCTTAGCGTAGCAGTGGTCTCTATTTTATTTTGAATCTCTTTTAGTATTAACTAACTAATTTTTAAAGCAAAAGCTCCCCAATTTGGATTAAGAAAACTTAATAAAATATAAATAAAAATATTAGTATGAAGTATACAATAACAACTAACAAAATATATTTTTTAATCGTTGTAGCGAAAATAACAATTATTTTAGCTTATATCGTTATAATTTTGTATGATATAATTTAAAACAATTATAAATATTTATCTGCGTAGCATTTGCATTAACATGTTGTACTCTACCGCGTTACTCGATTTAAATAATTGTTTATATTGTGTTACTTATAATATTGTAATAAGTAGGAATTTATATATCCTCAAAGATTATGATAAAAACGAAGAAGAGTATAATGTATGAAACACTTGTATTTTGATCGAATATAAAACATATATTTCTACATCGTCACTAATATTATAAAAGCGAAACAAAAGCCTGTCTGATCTTGAGGAAAGACATAGGTTACTTTTACTGGGATTCAAAGGATTCACAGAGTAGAAATAGGGGATAAGGTTTTTGTCTTGTGAACATAAGCACCCGTGACACATGAGTCAACGTATAGGAACCAGTTGTATGGGAGTTCTTTCTTATCGTTGAAAGTTAATAAAAGCAGGTGAAACACCAGGGCATAGCTAGTACAAATACTAATTTTAATCACTAGATATAAGATATAAGATAAGCAGACGGAATGTTACTTTTCACATTTAATCAAAATTTAACAATCTCGCTAATAGAATGAAAATCTGATCGTCACATTTACGAGTTTATTGTATAAAAATGTTTTTTGTTTCAGATCTAGTCATTTTAAAAAGTACCCAATGCAACAACCATGAGAATAATACTCTAATTGACACAATTTCAAGAAACTATACTTAATAAAAAATAAATTCAATGCGTTAAATTATTTAATATCTACACTTGGTTAAGGTCAAGGTCTGTGATAACGGTAATTAATTTGTATGTCTGTAGTTTATCGATAAAAGTAATCTGTTAAACATTGTACACTATCATTGGTCTATGCTCTGTCTAGCATAGAACTAGTGTTTTTGCCTTTGGCTTGCCTCTTTATTTTTGGTGTGGCAATACTCATACATACCTTTTTTTAGGGCCTTGGACCTTGGGGAAAGGACAATTGGGATATGTCTGACTTGTACCGACCAAAACCCCACTGTGTTCTTCTACCGGAGCGAGTGGGGGTCCCGGGCACCTTCGCAGATTCTTCCGCGAAATTCTCACAAATACCTACAATCTGGGGAGGAGAAAAGCAGGTTACGTCAGGCTCAAATAGTCTAAGCCCCCATGCCATTAAATATCAAATCTCTGTACTTAAAAAAAATGAGAAAACTGAGCAAAATTATTTCACGTTTAATCCATACTTAATATTATAAATGCGAAAGTAACTCTGTCTGTCTGTCTTTCCATCACGCTAAAACTACTGAACCGTTTAGAAGGAAATTTGGTACACAGATGGTCTAGAGCCTGGGACAACATAGGCTACTTTTTAACTGGAAAAAAGGGTTGTAAAGGAGGAAGGGGAGTCAAAGTTTATATGAAAGTCCACGCGGACGGAGTCGCGGGCAAAAGCTAGTATATTATAATTTAACGATCGTTAACGCCAAGTCAAAGTTTGTGTTAAATTTTATACTTGCAAGTAACAATACTATCACGTAATTGATAATATTAATAGGTGTTCCCGTAGAAGTGTTGAGGAAAACATTTAGTTTCACTTATCATACATTTAAAATAATGGTTTGAGGAAAAGCCGTACCATATCTTAAACATTATATTTTACACTTGTGAAAGATCTTACGTACATAATCCATTAATATTATAGAGGTAAAGAATCAGTGAGATTGCTTAAATACGGTAATTCTAGTTTCTTAATATTTTATCTTTTTATCTTTATTTAACAAGCCTAACTCAATAGTTATTTTAACTAAATATATAATTCTCAAATTATGTAACACCAGTAAAAAGATAATTTTACAAACAACTGAAATACCATTTTCTAAAATAGAAATTCTGTATAGTTTAACTATTTAATAATTTTATTTCATTGTATAAAATTTTGGCCAAAATAATATTTATATCTTAACAATGCTTTAGTTTTATAAAACATAAAGCAAAAAAAGTCGGGATTAATCGTAAGTAGATACATCATAGCATTTTACTCGTATAAGACTTCTTAAGGGTACATCAAGAGTCGTTTATGCATTCATTTTACAAGATACTCATCATTTTACAATGGACCTAGAAGAAAGCGTTACCTGATCGTAACCCCACTATCTGTCTCATTGGACTGAAGGGGGGTCACGGGCACCTTGAAGACAATTACGTAACTCAACGATTTACCCCTATATAACTATTCTAACGAATTACCAAATGTGTTGCGAAGTGCAAAACACGATAACAGCTAAACCCACTACGATAATTATTTTCAAGAACATTCCTTGAAGTACAAGGAAACTATCCTTGATCAGAGAAAAAAGGATATGTTTAAGATAAAGGTTACAGGTAAGAATAGGTACAGCGTGAACGAAGTCGCGTCGGGCCAGCTATTTTATAATATAAGTAACTCATAAAAATAATATACCCGTGAATTAATTTATCACCAAATAAAAGAACAGGTTTCATTGCATTATTATAAACATACGTTCTGTTTATTGTTTCAATTAAATTATATTATCAACTCGTAAAAACCTCGAGATTAATATATCTCAATGGTAATTATAATATTATTAATATAAAAGTAATTTGCACTGTTTTACTAACATTTAAGTCGGCTGACGCGTCACTAATTGATTATCTTGTTGAATGTCAGGTTTCCCCAAATTGTCGAAAAGAAGGAAAACGCTTTTTGTCACGTTGTTATAGGTCGCGTCACGAATGTTTAACGCTGGACGAGAATAGCTGCGCATCGGTAGAGTCGCGCTCGTAATTGACGTATTAGTGCGAGAAAGACAACACGACTGGGGAACCAATCAACGCTCGTCGTTCCCTTGATACCCTTATTTTTGACTTCTGAGCAGGTTTCGTTCAGCGCTAAAGATTCTTCTTAATGACTTGTCATATTGAAGCTGATACTGATAATGATATTGATAATGTTCAATAATGCACGATAATAGGCTAGCTCAATATTAACATTTGATAGTATCGTAAAAAATACGTTTTATATGAAGGAGCAAAGAACTAGCGCGTCATACGGTAAGTGATTATCACGGTCTAAGGGTCGTACTTAGGTCGTATTTGTTCGGGAACGCTACATGAAGAAGCGGATTCCAAAGCATGGTTGGCAAATGGTTCCTACAAAAACTCTCTGACTGTACCTGTGTTCCCTTGGAGGATATAGAAGAAACCTTTACCTGGCTTGAATTCGATATACCTTGCTTTCGTCCCTTACGCCCTTCTTAGCGCATATGCTCTGGTATTTCAAAACATTTGTCTTTAACAAAAATCCTTGGAACTACCAACTTGACATCCTAGTGATTAGGTTCATTTTCAACACTGTAACCACTAAGAAAACATCTGCTAAAATTGTTATTTATTTTATATTTATTAAAGTCGACTCATAAGTGTAAATTACATGTTGTAAGGAAATACACGACACCAACAATAGCTAATTACTGTTAAAACAAGCTTTCCCATGATTTCTGTCTGATAACTCGAAAGGAAGGCATCGGACGAGCTAATCTTATTCTATTTTTAGACGAGTATGCGAAAATATTGTTACATACTTTCATTTGTACGATAAAAATGTTTATTAAAGAAATACGATACATAAATTAAATATTAGAAGATTTTTGATTATGATATTTAGATTTTCACGAATTGCACGCAATATTCAGAAAGTCATTTGGTGTTTAAAAAAAATGTTTTTCTTTAAAAACAATTTGTCAGTGACAAGAAAAGAAAACTTGCTTCATCTAAATTATGCTACAGTTTTTCATGCCTAAATAACCGTTCATATCCAATTATTAAGTTATACCTATATACTCGTACATACATATACATAACAAGTCTTTGAAAAAGGAGGGGTTTTTTCGATTGGGCCGTAACATTTCGATCATTTCGATGACTTTTCTGCATCAAAATTTTACTTCGCTAGTAAACGAATGACGATACTTGATACATTACGTCGTAATCTAACAGACCTTGCCTTTGTAACATAAATTCAATATTATAATACTGTTGTTTAAGAGTTATAGCTTTAAAACTGTGGTGTGAAAAGCAGTTAATGTTCGCTGTATGGAGTAATACAGTTATGGGAAATCCCATCATAAAGAGTAACCCAGATAAGAGTGATGTAACCGCGCGGAGATCGTCAAATATGTTATTACTTTCACTAGACCTTTCATACTTAAATATTATTTAAGTATATAAGTTTAGACTTCTTTAAATTTCTATACTATTGTATCTCAATTCATCATTATAAGATGAAATATTTGATTGTCAGTTTGAATATAATAGGCTCCAGAAGTATTGGTGAGATTCTTATAAAATTCGGAAATGCAGTTTAGAGCTATGGAGTGAACAAAAGATATTTTTTATTGCGAAAAACGGATTTAATAAATGGTTATAGAGAATGAATGTTTGTAAGGGAATTCGTTATTATGACCTTGACTTTCGTACCTCAATGTATAACCCGTCGATGCGGTTCAGGCAAACTAGATAAAATAAAAATAAAGGTATCGCTTTTAATACTAAATTTAAAATAATATATATAGAAAAGACAGCACTAGGATTAACGTAAGCGAAGCCGCGAGTCACAGCTAGAAATTAACACAATTTGTTTAATTTTTTTTAACCAATGGTGTAAGAGAATCAATGTCTAACAAAAATACTCCCAGTAGAACACTTCTAGACAATATGTAACACGCAATAAAACGCGGAAATGTTACGTTTCATGGCTTGTTTGTTTATTTACTTATGAAATTAAGCTTCATTAAAACAATAATGCAACGTTTTTGTATTGAATGGAGTTTCTTCCTGATTCTCGTGAAATCAGAAGCTTGTTTTTGCGTAAACTGGTCACTGACCACTGTTAAGGTTGACATGTTAATGATGACTTTATGATACAAATATGTGACACATTGAAAGAAGAAATGTTTCTGTTTGTGATTTTATGAATCTTCTATGGGAATGTAGTGCGCTTGCTACCGGTATTGAGAAGGCATTTTGCGCATCAATTTTACTTCTTATGTTTATCTAAATTCTTAATGTCCTCATACTTTTCTAAACGCGAAATTTTGCAATTGCACAAAAAATTCGGTATGAAGGTAGATGTATGTACCATGTATTAGCAAGTTAGCTTTTTCTAAGCACGGTGCTACCACGGAACCGGAAACCATGAGCACAAAATTTTTTGAAGTGTCTTAAATTACCTACATCAAATTCATGGATGACGCAACAGATGTTGTTTCTTTCTAAAACATATATAGTAAACTAGCGACCCACCCCTGCTTCGCTCGCATATATTATCCGTATAAACCTTACTGTTGAATCATCCTATGTATTAAAAAAACTGCATGAGAATCGGTTGCGTAGTTTTAAAGATTTAAGAATTCATAGGGATGAACGGTTAGATCTTTAAAACTAACTGAACTTAACCCTATATAGGGACAGAAAAAGCGATTTATACTATGTAGTTATACCTACAGCTATTTACAAAAGTCTCAATTAGAAACATGACGGAATTAGAAAACTACACTCTTGCTACTACAACATATCCTTATCAATTTTGTACCACGCAAAAGGTCAAACAACACACGTTTCTTCGCGTTTTATGATTGCTACCAGTACGTTGTAAGTGTTTAAAAGTTACAATTATAGTATGTACGAACTGAAGATAGCTTACTCAGCCTTAAATTATTGAAATTTTATAAGACTTGCTTACTATAATTAGCTAGAATGCCTTCAAAACAAGTTTATCATTATCATATATTGCATTGTTGTTTGGACCGTTATGAAATTTGTACATTATTCTATCAAAGACGCATAGAAATTTATATTCATATTTGAAAGCTTCGTCATCTACTTATCTATAATTACGATGAATGAAGTTTACACATTATGCTCTAGGAGCTACCTTATACGATATACTTTTATGCCTCTAGAGAACACAATTTTTGTGATTTTTTTAAAGGATATAGCTTGCGTTTAGCATATTTGTTCCTACATTATGATATATGAGAGTGCTAAACTTCAAAGCTATCCTCAAAAAAATTGAAAGACGAATAAGAATATAGAGTGTATATCGCAAATAAAAAAAAATAATAATATAAATCGCTTAAGTTTTTCATAGTAATTCTTTTCGGCCAGACACGTCTGTAGTCAATTTCTATAAACTGGTTTCTAAGGTGCGTGAAACCAATTTACGATATATTAGGTAGTTAGTAACAATATTTTAGCCTTGGAAAATCAATATACATAGATACATAGTCTTCATCCAGTTTTTTCCAGTCTGGTAACATTAACTAAAAACTAATATTATAAATGTGAAAGTTTGTATGTTTATTATTCTATTACGCAAAAACGGCTTGACCAATTTAGTTCAATTTTAGTATGTACATAGGTGATATCCTAGATTAAGACATAGGATACTTTATATCCCGGTATTGTCCCGGGAACGGGAACTACGCGGGTAAAACCGCGGGGCACAGCTAGTTTAGAATAACAGTGCTACCAGACTACAATAAGCAGTAATGAATCAAATGCTTAAAAACAAAATTGTATTATTATTAGTACAAATTCGAAAATTTGTTACGAATCGAATACGTTCATGTAACTTATCAAAATGTTTAACACTTGTATTTTTGTATTTTTTGTATAAGACTGCATTATAATTTATAAATGTATGTATTAGTATTAGTTTTTATTAAATAAATAAATAGTTTTTTTTTTATTAAAATGATATAGGTCGGACGCGTCGCGGTGCTCGGGGAAAGTGAAATGTATTTGTTTTTTATACTCACGCTTTCGGTCATAAAATATTACATGGCTCGGGTTAATGACCTACATAGCGATGTTTATTTTTTTTAACAATTATGTTTATTCATAAGTTCAAGTTTTATTAGTTGCTTAGGACTTCCGATCGTTATCTGTTTATCTCATAAATACGTGTGAAGGGAAGTTAAGTTTGCCTGAGCACTTGTAACTCTAAAACGGCTGCACCAATTTGAATGATTTTCAGTTTATTAGAATCGTGGAAAAAATCGTAGGGCACACTTTGTTTAATAATGTAGAACAGAAATTCCATTAAAAACTATTTAATATAAAAAAAATTGAAAAATAAACGATCAGATTTTATGGTTATTATGTATGTTTATACTATATTAACATGTATTAAGTAAAATACAGATTGATGTAATTCCCAGTTATTAAGCTCTGTGCTATAGACCATTTCATTATAAATGTCGGGGTTTTTACATAGAAAGCCTGCACGGATAAACCCTGGCTAAAGTAGATCTCACTAGAGATGGGAAAGCACCTGGCTTTTTTCATTTCACAGAATAAACTTATAAGCATACAGTTAGTATTAACCAGAAGATAATAGATACATAGTTATATATAGCGAAAGCTTAATAATAGAATTATTACGTAGAAAAACATTATTCGGGCATATTACAAACACTAGCCGTAGTAATTTTATCAATAATCAAAGTTTATTTAATTTAACAAACTGATTATATGTTTATTAAATTATGTATTTAACGATCAAAATAAATATAAAATATAACCATTAAAAACTCTTTTAAACAATATAAACACTGGCCGAAAATGTTGCAGAAAATTTTTCTTTTTTTTTCTTCTTTTTTTTCTCTATACAGATATGGTTGCGTATTGATTGTAAACATCCGCTGGGCTTAATCATACCGATTGTTAGCGATAACAACGTGGAAACAAGCGCAATATTATGTGATGCATATTCTGTAATCATGAATTATGGATCGCTAATCGACCTTGGTGGACTGAGTCCGTTTTGGTATGCAAAGCTTTTGAAAAACTTTATAATTATTACTCGTGGTTGGCCCATTACTAAGGAAAAAGATCGCTATACGCGGGAACAATTGAGAATAAACATTTTGAGTTGAATAAAATGTGGTATGTTTAGGAATTTATAATAGCTTTTTACTGGCGTGACTTTTGTAAAAATAGATTATCTTAATCAAATTTTATTTTCTGTTTAGAAACAATTTTTATCATATTAATGCTAAATTTATATATATAATACAATGTGGGTACTATTAATTTTTCTTTTTCAATTTACTTAGATAAAAACTATTTGAATTAACTCTTTATAATATTGACAAAATAATATTAGTTAATCAATTATACCCATGTATAGTAATTTTTGGGAAATTATAGGTAACTATTAACACACACAATAGTCTCTTTGTTAATAACTAAGTATAATAAAAAAACTATACATGATAAGGATGCTTTGTAAACTGGGAAATATAGAATTCCCACGTTCATACCTCGCTCATTGAATGTCGATAACTTTAATCATTGGACATATATTAAAATTATGATAAAAAATTGCTTAATCTATATTAAAGTGATGCAAACGTCAATGTTTAATAACTTTATTATTGAAGATGCGGACATATTGCATAAGATTTGTTAAGTTGGCGAAGTCATTTTTATGTTCATTTTCAAAATTCACTTCCCCTTTTTACTCGAAAATATTACGACAAATTCAATCAACAATTATTTTATATATCACGTGCTGCGTAATAAATATATTTAAGGAAGTTATGATTTAATGGCGGTTAAGGGTAGCTTTATTTGAGTTTGTTCTCTTACAAGAATACTTGGGGGTGTAATATTGAAATATTGTTCATATTAAAGTCATGTCACTTATTGCTCGAAAACTGCTGAACCGATTTCAAATATATTTCTGCGTGTCGACTCTGAACTGAAAATCAAATATAAACATAAAAACATATATGTATTATTGACTAGCTGACCCGTGCCCACTTCGTTAGGCATAATGTTAACAATCCTTTTTTATAAAGCCTATGACACTCAGCAATTATGTGGCTTTCTATTGGTGAAAGAATTTTGAAAATTGGTTCAGTACATCCCTAGATTACCCCTTACAATTTAACAAACACACAAACTTTATTTCTTTATAAAATAAGTATAGATTATATAACTCGAAAATAGACTCAAGTACTAATATAAATCATCCTTCCTAAAAATAAACTATATAATAATTAATGACAAACAATCATAATAATAATAATAGGTATCATATTATCTTCTAGCGAATGAAAGAAAAAGTACAACTTATGTAATAGTACCATCATATTCTTATGTACAATTATACTCGGTTCACATAATGTTAATAACAATTTGTACTTTGTAACTTACAATAGAATTATGCTTAACCGCGTAGTTAGACTTTAATCTGATCAAGTCTATATCACTTTAATTAACAATGGCATTTCTATGCTTCTTTACGAAAAGCGTGCGTTTTTTACGCCTCTTTAAAATGTGCCTATAGTAATGTTAAAATCGATAAATCAAACGATTAATCGTATCGGTGTCGTATCGTAAAGTAATTTTACGTCAACATGTAGTATAAACATACATAAAACGTGAAGTTATTATATAGGTACAATGCACATTTTTAACAGTGATAACCGAATTAACTATTGACTAGTTATAACGAATGTTTTAACAAAAACGTGCAGTGCTATGGCGTGTAAACTTATTCTATGATTCTTTCTATGTTCACGGAACTTTTCCAAATACGAATAATTACCTATTTACCTAGTTAGTTTTGGCAGCAACTGTGTCAGAACAAAAGACCGATTCTTATCATTTTAAAGGAAAAAGTGTACAATTATTGAAAGTTATTGCACGGGGAATACCTTGTCTCGGCCGGCGTTGGGAAAACTGGCTTTAATTTTAATGTACGTAGGTATATGTGATAATGTGACTCAACACTGCACATCGCTATGTGCGAATAAGAGGAAGAGCATTGATGCTTTGTTTAACAATTATCACCGTTATATCGTAGTCGTACAATGCCTTTATATAGATAACGAAATTAAATAATCAAGACCTTTAAAAACTAAATGAGAGTTTTTTTCTTTTTAAAGTATAAGGAGTATTTTATGGGTTTAAATATGACTAATCGAATACATTGGTAGTTATGTAATAATTAGGTAAAAATATACCAAAGCACATTTTGTAGGTAACTGCATTATGGGCTTTATTTTAATGTTATTTATATTTACCTACTAGTTCCAATATGTACGTGAAGCACGAAAATTTAAAAACATAAATAGTTATTACTATTACACTATAACGGCCTATAACAGATCGATGAAAAAACAAACTTTTTAAATATAGATTTTTTAGTATTCTATTTATAAATTCAAACAGAACTTAACCGTCCTCTATGATTCACTTAAAAAAAACAGTAATTACAGTTAGACCGTAATCTTTGAATTATCTTCTATTTTGATTTTTAGTGAAATAATACTACGTAATTAGCACGCGCGTAGTTATTAAGTAATTAGTGTTGCCTTTTAAGCTTGTATTTTCTATGAAGCATTAGAATCAAATTAAATTTTCAACACTTAATTTCTTGTGGTTGTTTTATTAGCAAAAGGAAAAAAATATTATCGTACCGCCATCTAGTTATACGTTAAACAATGTTTATTTAATCACGATTCTAGTAGATTAACCAATGTTTATAGTTGGTAAATATTGTATCTAATTTTAGAACTCAAGGACGAATTCAACATGATTAGACGTTTTTTTTTATGACCATAGACTATAAAAACTCTAGGCATGAGATGGTATCAGAAATAAAGAGAAAGATGTCAATATTTTTTTTATATTTTATCTTTCTTCGCGAACAGTAACCTATTAATCAGTAATCTATTACTATCATGATAATTCACAATTCGTCTTCAAAAAGTTATGTAGCTTATAAAGTTTTTTAATTTTTTTTTATTATTTTATAAAAAATATAGACCAAGCAATTAATTGATACGTAAAGAAAAACATTTTTCTCACACATTCTATATCAGTATAATTTGCTATGACGAATCCTAAAATTATAAAAACCCCTAAGACAAAAGCATTAACAAACCCGAACACGTATTTCAAAATAAAACGTAAAAAACGAACATTTGGAATATACGATTGAAATTAAAATTCAGAGCAACAATTACGAATTCAAATGTGACGTAAAAGACCGGTATTTTGTTTTGGCGAACGGTAAACCCCGCAATGAGTGACGCAGAAATCTCGTTTCAGTATCGCGGTGGTAACTTGAACCAGTATACCTGGGTAGTATACATCAATGCACTCAAATATATTCAACTAGTATAATAAATGTGAAAGCTTGTGAGAATGTATGTATTGATGTATGTTTGTTATACTTTCACGCAAGTTTGTAGATTGGTGATCCTGGTATTGTTGCGCGAACAACGCGGCTAAAACCCCAGGGCATAGCTGGTACATAATATATATTTTTAAGCTTAAACACACATTCTTTCATATACATCAAAAAATCGCATTAAATGATGAAACATGTTTCTGTATATGTTTCAATACAAACATCCCACACATTCAGGTGACTTTCCTAAGCAATGCGGTTAATTTTATGAGATGATTGTTACACATAATTGGATGATTTATTTTACAAGCGGAAAAATATTGGTTTTTTGCCCATAAATGAATGAAGGATAAAGCGACAATTTTTCTCAGTACGCAATTTAGCAAATAGGTACATAAAAGTTAATGTTTTGATGATAGGGCATGATGTTGCTTTAACAAAATTTAAAAAACGCATTACACGTTGTAAGCATTACAATGCGAATCGATATTTTTCAATGTTAACGCGATTACAAATTTTAAATTTAATCTCAGTTTAATACGATAAGTGGAAAGGAGAACAATAATATGAGTTTCTGTGAATTAAAAAACTTTATAATTTATTAGATTATGTCAGTTATAAAGTCATTGAAACACGCACTTTGATATATCCTGTTCCGAGTTTGGTTCACGCTTCCTGGTAAAATAAGGCCAGGCCTAACTAGAGTATTTCATACGAATTCTAATATCTTTCGCAAATTGGAAATTATTTTCCAAATTATGAATGTCTATATACAAATTCAATATTTAGCGTTCACGTAGATACTAATTCACGTATATATAATATAATTACAAGTACGCTAGAAATAAAGAAATGCATTCACACTAAAAGCTACGAAATTAAAGCATTATAATTTCATAAATATTTTATTTTTAATCATTGCATTGAACTACGTTATCTTAAAAAATTTTGGTACAATACTGGGTCACGGATTCCCGAAATATAAGTTTTTATATAGTATTAAGACAAAACCTTGTCAGAGTTACCCTTCCTATTTAATAGGTTTTTATAAAAAAAATCTCATTTTTATCTGAAAGTCTGAATATTAATTATAAAATAAGTCTACATCGAACACCAATTTCAAAGTTTTAATTTCCCATGAAATAACTTTAATTACTTTAAAATGTTTAAAAATAATTAAAAAAATATTTCGCGATAATATTTCTTACAATTTAATCTATTACGCTCCTGAATTAATACAAAAACTATATTTCGACAGCCAGTGGCTTCTCCTATTGAATAAATATTTCAATGTAATTAAACCCAAAATTAAGGAGATAATACTATTAAAAAACAGCAACAATCATATGATATTGCTTACGACAGCAATTTTTGGATCTAACGAAAAATCTTAAATCAAAATAGTGATAGGTGACGGCAATTACGAATGTGTCCCGTTCATATGGAATATGTGGTGTGGAGTATGACGGATGAAGGGTTTCGAGTAGGGTGCTAGGTGCGTTGGGTGTGCTGGGGGTGCTGGGGGTGCTGGGTGTGCTGGGGGTGCTGGGGGTGGCAGGCAGGACGCGCGAGGACCGCGGCGCCGCGCGGGAGGCGGTCTGTGACGCACGCGCGAAAGGCCGGAGTGGGGAGGCGCGCGCCTAACACTATTTAAACTGTTCTTGCGAACGGTCATCATGCATTGGTCTGTTTGCAATCCAAACTTTAGTTAGCTATTGTAATACGACAGCTCCGGTCGTAGACAGACAGGCATCAGCCCGTGGTCGAGACAAGCTATCGCAGACGTACGCTAGCTAAGCGCAGTGAACCCCCGTTCAGGCCCCGTCCCAGTCCCAGTGTTGTGAACCATGGCCGTCGCAGCAGCCCAGAAGAACCGCGAAATGTTCGCCATCAAGAAGTCCTACAGCATCGAGGTGAGGATGCCTAGCCTTGTCGCTTCCAAGCCCCTTGGAGTCCGCCGCGGTGAAGTTCGTCTCGAAGTTTACAAACAAGCGTGGCCGGCTTCAACGGGACTTTACTAGTCGTGCTTCCAGTGATCCCCTCATTTTGGACCCATTTTTAAAGTTTCACCCATTCAGTTTAATCGTCATTGACAACGTTAATCAACTAGAATCATCATAAACTTCTTCCAACCATTAAGCATTTGTTCCGTTTCCGAAGGCGTTCTAAAATTGCTTTTTAAATTACAATTTTATTTTTATATAATAACATGCAATATTACTGCAACCTTCAAAAACAAATTATAGCAAATTTGCCCGTACATAATGAGTTAAGTGCGTAACAAATATAGAATAGAGGTCAAGATCAATTTTAAATATTAATAAAAATGTTATGTCTAGCTTTTGATTCGATAATCATAAAAAGAGGGCAATGTCCGACAAAGTCTGAATAATTTAAATACTCATCGTTTTAAATGACAGTTACCTACTTAGTGACATGTCAAATCGGCGACCTTGCAACGGCTGAGTTGCAATAGGCTTCACTAACTTGAGCTTAAAACTATCGACCTACCCAAACTCGAAACAACGAGAGTTCAGTTACTATAAATGTAGATTGTCTCAAAACATTCGTGAGATAATAGAAAGAAATCGTGTGAAAATCACATATTAAATACTCTTACAGCGTCCGAAATGTACATAACGCCGCGCCGGTTAATAGTCGCGAGCTTTGACGATACGATATACATTGTACATGCATCGCGGCAAAATATTAATTCATCACTTTCACAGACAAAAGTAGCAATCGCCGTAAAGTTCCGTAAATAAAGCATTGTGACCGATGTCTCGAAATGATACCGAATAAGAGGGTTACGTGAGCCGCGTCTGCGTTTGTTTACAGAGAAAAAAATTCCGCTTATAGTAATTAGTGTCATTATTGTATAATTTCTATTGTGGATATTCAAGGCATTCAGTACCAACACAAAGTTACCTCATCTCGATTATTGCAATTATGATTTTTAAATTTGCATAATTTCCTTAACAAACTTCTTGATCTCCCTACCGCTAATGCGAAATGTCATGCGAAATATATTTGGCGGTTTCTTTACAAAGAGCCACAATAGACGCGAAAATAATTTGTCAGAACAGAGATTGGCTTAAAATCGTTTATAACATCTATGTCAGCGATGCGACGTTATTTATAAAAATTGCAAATATATATTTAAGCTGTGCGAAACCTAGGTGTATAACTAACATGTAATCATAAACGTACGGGTTATAATTGGTACCTGAATGATTGTATTTCCTTGACCATCGAAGGTCGGTATGCGAGTTGGTGCGACGCTCACCAGCTCAGCTATAGACAATAAAAGCCGTTAAAAATCAATCGAATGACACGACCGCGAAAAAGATCGTATTTAACGTATCGAAAGTTTAATATTTGCAATCGTTAACATGGCGAGGTCTATGCGCCAACTTAATATTTACTCGCTTAAACTTTAAATTCCTTGTTTAAAACTAATTCGAGGTTGCAACGCGCCCTTGACCAAACGAGGTTGTTCGTCGCGGTCAAATTTAAAAAACTTAACTTAAATTGATTAGTACTGGCAGCATAGAAGTGCTTATAAAAAAACAAAATTAGTCACTTTTAAAATATTCAAATAAAGAAAACAATGAGTAATTCTATTTGAAAGCTCGAGTGAGACATTCGGGCGGTCGACATTAGCCTGAAGGGTTGTAGGTAAGTCATACTCGAACTTAATTGCTGTCCAATTGGAATGGTGAAGTGGTCGGGGATACCAAGGCTACTCCAACCGGATTTTAAAGCAAACCGCTCCAGTTAGGTGGACCTTTAACTTGAGCGCGACACAGACTGTTTCCGCAATGAACATTCATTGTATACATTTTTAATTGCGAATAGGTAATTTCATTTTAAAATGTATTCGATATTTAATAAAAATGTCTTGCAGCTTTTATAATGCATTCATCAGTTTCTCGTTATGTCATTATAGGATCTCTCGCCACATTAATTCACATCAGGTATTCGGTCGCATCAGAGGTCAGGTTCACACTAGATTTGTTCGTGCATAGAATCGCAACAATATACAGACTCAAGGTGATCCTGGTAAAGGGATACACCGTTTAGTTACGACTTTGACAGACAATAAATTGTAAAAACATTAATGACAGACACCGTAACCTAGATTCTCTCATAATCAAAGTAAGGACACGTCGCACGCCTTAGTATTATTAGTTGCAACGTTCGTTCAAATTATATAAATTCAAAAGCTAAATCGTAAAATGTGTACCATATTTTATATTTTAAATGTCCCTCTTAATCATACGAGTTTGGAAATATCACAAGTTCATATATTATTAAAATGTAACAGCGGGATGTCCGAGCGAAACGACTCGTGTTTTTGTTGTCGTGTGACATAACATAATACGTTAGGGCTTCGCCTTCGCGCGAATTCAGGGGCTAGGTAATGACGACGTGTGATTAGTAACCCTTGACACACATAGACGCAGTCACTCCACTGGAAAATACTGCCTCACCGCCGACACCTGTGCATGCATCGCTACCAATGTATATCGTCCTTAGCACTACGTCGTAATTTTATGTTCACATTCCGATAATGAATGAATTGTACGCATTTGTATATGTTAACGGAATGTGATAATTACCCCGCAACGCGTTCAGGAAAATCTCAAAGAATGTGACACTGAGATGTTATTATTCAATAGTTCTTCTAAAACTTACCGCGAAGGAAAACGTTAAATTCAAACATCCGAGGTCGACGCGAAATTACTCCGACATTGATAAACTAAGTTTAAGGAAAAAAGAAGTAACGGGATTTTTCCTGAACTTGTCCTTCTCTATTCTTAGTACCTGTTAGGTATTCTTTATAAATAGCTTCCGTGACATAATTCAAGACTTACGAAAGTATTAAATTTACACAATTCTGTACATAGATGAATAATACAAGGGGCTTAAAAGCAGGATGGCAAAATTGAAAAATTCAATCATCCGTGGATAGGGACATAATTTATCGAGATCGGAATACTGATAAAGGTTCGAACAGACTGAACCCATTTGTATTGGTCAAAATAACTACAATATTATAACTCACTGTAACATTGGTAAAAGCTTTCCTGTCTTTGTGTTCAAAGTTATATTTATTGCTTCTCAAATGATTTGCCGTATATACAAGACATAAAAATTCTAGTCCATTTTTACGATATAATTTATACATTTCTTTGTTTAAAATTTATTTAAATTTCTAATAATATTAAGCGAATAATGTTTTTACCAGTACTGTAATTTAATATGACAAAATGCTAAATTACGTAGTACCAATTCGCGAGACATTTAAAACTTGTCACTTGAATTACGCTAACAATAATTGGCCATTTAAGTGCAGTGGTCCAGAAAGTTCTGATCCTTTGTACAACTCCATCTGAAGCCTCTCATCCGGCGGGTAATGGCAGCACTTTACCGTCAAGCCACGCGCAGGAAATAAGCTTAGAAACTCCGTAAAAGCAATTTCTACTCGCACATGAAATATAACGACTACTCTATATTTATAAGGATTTAGAGAACCTATTTTTAGATCCCATTGTTCGCGATTTATAGTTTCACTGGTCGGGCTTATGCTCATTCATCAAAGCTTTTATTGTTTGGTTGAGTTTATTTTTTTGTTTTGTTCCAGAACGGCTACCCATCCCGCCGTCGATCGCTGGTGGACGATGCTCGGTTCGAAACACTGGTAGTCAAACAGACCAAACAAAGTGTATTAGAAGAGGCTCGCGCCCGCGCTAATGGTTCGTAAAATATTTTTTTTACGATGGGGAATTCTGTTTAGGATACCCGTGCACGTAGGATACGTGCAGCTACATGCACGAAATATTAGGTCATTGTCGAGCAACGTACGTCAACGAGGCTTCAATTTACCATCTTCAACATCTATGGACACCAGTCTTCGTCATAGTTAAATCTTACTTAATTTAATTTTTATTTTTTCTTTTACTTAGGTTTTTTTATTTTATTTTATTTTTTAACTTTTGTTAGACTCTGGCTTGGAATCGGACTTTATCCAAGACGTCGCTCATCTCAGCAACGGTGATACCACCCCAACCGTAGAAGATGGAACCCAACAAGATGAGACCAAAAACGGACAGCTTGGTAATTTTTTGTTAATCATTTATTTCATAATTTTTTTTTCTTCGATTATTAATTTCCTTTTTGAAAAAAATATGTTTTTATTTTTGTTTTCTTTTTATTTATTTTTTGTTTATTTCTTGGTTATAGCAGATGTCGATATCGGTGACGATGGAGGAAAGAAAGATGAAGGTCAGTAAAAATGTGAATTACATTTTTTATTAATGTCATACAGTATTACGCAACATCACGACATGTCACGTAGACTGTGTTTTGATAAAGTTTAAGGATTTTTTTATTAATTTAAGCGTTTATTACAGATTATACTCTTACCGAAGAAGAGGTGATCCTTCAAAATGCTGCAAGTGAGAGTCCCGAAGCTGAACAAGTTATCCAGAAAGCTGCTCTTCTATTGCGTATGCGGGATGGAATGGGCACCCTTGCTCGCATTCTCAAGACCATTGATAACTACAAGGGCTGCGTAGAACATCTAGAAACACGTCCCTCACAGCTGTCTGGTATCCAGTTCGATGCTTTGGTGAAAGTGAACATGACCCGCGTCAACTTGCTTCAGCTTATAAGAGCTCTTCGTCAATCTACATCTTTCTCTGGAGTCAACCTCTTGTCTGAAAACAACCTCTCCAACAAGACACCTTGGTTCCCACGCCACGCAGCCGATCTCGACAACTGCAACCATCTGATGACCAAGTACGAGCCAGAACTTGACATGAACCACCCAGGATTCGCTGATAAGGAATACAGAGAGCGCAGGAAGCAAATCGCTGAAATCGCTTTCGCGTACAAATATGGAGACCCCATCCCATCCATTTCTTACACCGAATCAGAGAACGCTACTTGGCAACGGGTGTTCAACACTGTATTGGATTTGATGCCGAAGCACGCATGCAGGGAATACAAGGCAGCATTCAACAAGTTGCAAGAGGCTGATATCTTTGTGCCGCATCGCATTCCTCAGCTGGAGGACGTGAGCAACTTCCTTCGCAAACACACCGGTTTCACGCTCCGCCCCGCTGCCGGTCTTCTGACTGCTCGCGACTTCTTAGCTTCCCTAGCATTCCGTGTCTTCCAATCGACTCAATACGTGCGCCACGCAAACTCACCCTTCCACACACCTGAACCGTAAGTTTTATTTAATATTATTTCATCTAATTAAAGTTTGATTACTACCTTTCATAAAAATAAATAAATCGTAATAAACCCAATATATACTAAAAGCAGCAATATTTTCAATATTAAATTCGTTTTACTCCAACGTTGGGTTTAAAAGCTTTGTCAGACCCTTTGAACGCCGATATAACATCGTGATGGAATCGTAACAGCGTTAAAAGCGTCGCCTCTAATTATTTTAACTCGATTCAAGCCCCGATGGTGAGGTTCAAAGTCAACTGCAACTTTCTGCCTTCCATGAAAGACAAACTGCATTACTTTAGTTTGAGGACGGCTCAATTGAGTTACTGTTTACAATTTCCGTTCTAACAGTGACCTTCGACGATTTTAATGCATTTATTTATTCACAGTGACTGCATTCACGAACTACTTGGACATATTCCGCTTTTGGCCGACCCCAGCTTCGCTCAGTTCTCACAAGAAATCGGATTGGCTTCTCTCGGCGCTTCGGACTCGGAAATCGAAAAATTATCCACTGTAAGTTACCTGAAATATTGAAAGCGTTTGCGATTATGTATATGGGCCCAAGCGTTGCGAAGTTTCTATTTATTTTTGAAATTCTTTTATAAGTAGGTGGTGAATACGGTATGTGAATGAAATCTCCTTGTTTTAGGTATATTGGTTTACCGTTGAATTCGGTCTGTGCAAGGAGAACCAACAACTGAAGGCTTACGGTGCTGCTCTTTTGTCTTCTATCGGTGAATTGCTGCATGCTTTAAGCGACAAACCAGAATTGAGGCCTTTCGAGCCTGCATCCACATCCGTACAGCCCTACCAAGACCAAGAATACCAACCAATCTACTATGTGGCCGAGAGCTTTGAAGATGCCAAAGACAAATTCAGGTAACTAATAGACTTTAACTTGAGAATTTAAAAGTTTAACGTGCAATATTAATATATTACCTACTTGTCTTTAATGTAGTCGCGCTTAAACTAGCAATGTAATACGGTTTATTTTCTACAGACGTTGGGTGTCGACTATGTCACGACCATTCGAGGTGCGCTTCAACCCCCACACAGAGCGGGTAGAGGTCCTCGACTCAGTCGACAAACTGGAGACCCTCATCTGGCAACTGAACACCGAGATGCTACATCTCACCAACGCCGTGAAGAAGCTCAAAGGCACGCATTTCGAGTGAAGCCACACCCCACACGACCGGACCATCGCACGCGGCACCGCCGTCTTGTATAGCTAGTGATATTATAGATGTAAGACTGTTAATGTGTGGAGCGTGAACGAGAGAGTGATATCCATTGGATGGTACTTCGTTGAATTCCTTTTGTACCTTATTATTTATTACGCCAAGCTCATTGCCCGGGCCTCGTGAACGGTGCGGTCTCCCGATTGCCCATTTACGGAGAGCGCTACTGTTTTGCGAGACCTCAACTATTGTACTAGTATTAATTTATAATTTAATGAAAAACACAAACGAACAAAAATGGAGCACCAAAAAAGTGTAAAAAATCAAACAGTAAATATATGTGTTTGAGTGGACTGAGCTGTTTTATTTCCCACGAGTGATGTCATCGGTTTTGCATTATGAGCCGACTATTGAACAATAATGACTCCCCGTTGACGTGATGTAAACAAGGCCTTTGACACTGTGTTAATTAGTCAAGCTGGATGATTAGGTGCAGAAGGGCGAAAATTTATCTCGCAGCTAGATCTGCCGTGTGATTACGAGATAATTATTCACCATTGACGATGAATAAAAAGGCTATTGAAATATTAGGTTCAAGTTACTTTGTGCCGTGTCACAATTTCGTAATAGCTTGGTTAGTTGTATTAAGTTACAATAATATATTGCTAACTATTCCATTGGCCAAAACGTCATGCTTTCGGTTTTATTTGTACTACTTATTATAATCTTAAATACATTCTGATCACACAATGTACCGCCAAATAGGTTTAACAGTACCTAATTAACAGAAATGTAATGTTAAGATGTTATTTTTTCATATTGGTTTAACAATTCGAGAAGAAAAACACTAAAGCAATCAACAAATTATGTATGAATATTCTCTATAAATGTGATTTTTTAACCTATTATCTAGACAATGATTAAGAAACCAAAACAAAAGAAAAAGGCAATTATCAAACTAACTTAACTCAAATAACACCAATTCACTTTACCATAACAATAGAATTTTCTTAAAAAATTCTACATTATATAAATATTAGTTTGGTAGAATTTCGTATACAAACGCATACGTATGGAAACCAAAAAAAGCATATCGGTCGAATTGAGAAACCTCCTCGTTTTTTTGAAGTCGGTTAAATATATCAAAATACTAAATTATTATGCAATTCTAACAATATCGCAGACAGATCAAATGTCTATATGTAGATAGACTTTCATTTTTAAAATCGTTATCAATAGACATCGACGAGAAGCAATCCGAGCTCCCGTCCGATTCTGTAATAAGATTTCTCATCCCTCGGGAGACTCATCCACCTCGCCCCGATTCTAATCGGATCTTAAAAACGCTTTATTAATTGCTAATATAAGCCACGCTAAGCTTAATTAAAGTGACATTGAATTGCCTACTTATAAAGCATTTATTCGTAAAACAAACACCAACCCACACTAATAGATGCAAGGTACTTCCTGATACAATTAAAGCAATTAGAACCATCTAGAAGCACCGCAAAAAGTTCGTAGCCGATGAAAACAAAGCGTTGTCTAAAAACCTGTGCGTGGATAATGCAAGAACGGGTTACATTGGCACGAATGTGCTGAAAAATCGCTAAAAAAGGTCGAAGCGTTGACATTAACAGAACGAGAGGCTTGGCCTCAAAAACACAAGGGCACCGGAGTTCCATTTATCATTATCGCGAGATTTTTATTTTCCCGTATACGTAAGCAGCATGCAGGTGCATAGATTTTACCGTTCAATACCGCATAGCAATCATTGACATTGAAAACGCATGCGACCAGTTCCTGTAATATTATTACATTGTTCAAAAACTTATCGGCAGAACGTTACGCCGATTTCGCAATACACTAATAAATTATTGTAACAGGAACTAGGAAACGCAAATTGATATGAGACTGTCAGTCATTACAATTATTACCTTGAATATTAAAGTTTCAACTTTTTTATAAGTTAAGTACATTTTGTTGGTTTTAAAATTAAATAATTTAACGGGTCTGAGTGGTTTTTTTTTATATAGTATCTATCATCGTTCGTCTATCGGAATAGATCGGTATAGTTTCAGCTGCTTGCATTTGTAAGGCTTTTTGTTGACGTTTTTTATACGGCTTTTTATGCCACCAAAATTGTATAATTCAATGTTATGACAAAAAGTTTATTGAAAAACTTAAACTCGGTCAAGGTAGAGTTCAATATTTTTTTCACGTGAACTATAAAAATGTAGCACCTGTTTTTTGATTTAGGTGAGTTGGTATTATACTAATTATTTTTAATTAAAATCCGAACACAGACTGGGTCTTAAGGCCTTACAAAAAATTATATGATATGAAAGCTTAATTTTTGGTTTGTAAGTACAATATTATTAAGAAAAGAAGTTACTTTTAGATATTAACAGTTTAACATTTCCCCAATTACATTTACGGGAGATAGAGTTTTTCTTTGTCTGAGAATTAGAAATCGTTTTCTAAACCAAAACAAAAGCCATTATGCAAAAGAATAATATGTAGACATACTACGTACAATATGCATCATTTTAAACAAAATAATATTAAATCGTTTACACTTTGTTATTAGCAGTTTCATAGCAACAGCCACGTGCTTAACAATCGAGGTCAATTTTAATGATTATTGTTATTTAATTTTTATTTATTCCATTTTTATATAGGGCCTTTAAAGTGACTGGCTTTGTTATATTTGTTATATTCTCAAAGATTATCGTACTGTAAAATCATATAGATAACGAAAAAACGTCAATAATTACTATTTATTTATACGAAATAAAACTTGTTATTTACGTTAAATTTTAATACGGAAACAAAACGTATAGAAACAATGTTGTTATAATAACATAAAAATTATCTAGCTCGCATAAGAACAACTAAAATAAATCAAGTTAAATGTTAAATAACGTATAAATATTGTGATTCAAATAAGCATCACGTATGAAAATGCTGTAATCAGAATTCTTCTAGATTCTTACAAACGATACAACGAAGAATATATGCAATACCATTATAAGAAAATAAATAAAACTTTACGAAGAAAAGAACGTATCGCAAAGGGCATAAGAATTCAATCACACCTTTTAATCCAAAATTATACCCTAAAAGGACATTACATAAGAGCCGTAGAGAAATTCTGATACAACTAATCACACGTAGTAATTTTATTTATATCCCCACAATCTTCTTCATCAGCTAATATAACTGCATAGCTGTTTTTCAGAGCCGCTATTTGACTCTGAAGCGTCCTGAGACGAATCTCGACCATTTCGAAATTCTCGTGGAGATTGTTTATTTGCATGTGCATGCCTTGTCGAATCTGAAACGTAGGAAAAAAACTATATTTTTAGTCATACATACATCGTAATTTTAGTTGAAAGGTTAACAATAGCCTTAAGGATTGGATATATGAAAAACGATATAAAATTGAAATTAAAAACAGATTTTAAGAGATAAATTTATTTTTCTATATCATTAGGAAGGACCAAAACAAAAGTTTATGTTTATGAATATGTATGGAAGTATAGATGTGTGTCAATCTTTCACGTGAAAATTACCGCATTTATTTGACTAAAGTTTGTCATCAGGTTCAAAGGCTATGGATTAACACATAGGATTGTCTTCTTTCCCGATTTTGTCATAAAAACTAAGTACGAAACTGAACAAAACTCAGGCCACGACTGAAGTTATTCATATAAAACCAATTAATGAATAGTTTTAACACATATTAAATTATATAATTACTTCAGTACTGGAAAAAATGCATAGGTTCCACTAACAAAAGTAATACATACGGTCAGGGACACTTTTTGCAATTACAACAAACATTTTCAGCGTGATATATACCTATAAAAAAAATAATATGTATGAGGCCTACCTCATACATATTATTTTAAAACAATATAATCTTTACTAGCGAGTAAGATGAACTTAGAACTTTATAAGGATCTTTCGATATTTATAACTCTCGTTCATAAGTCTGACTAATCACTACATAAGCTTATACATAAGTTTAAAAGAATCTTAAACAAACTAGAACGAACCAGTTACTTGTATATCACGATTCCTATAATTTATAAATGGGTAGTATTTAACCTTGCCTCAATTTATTCAAGTTTTCTTCAGCTA
>JADANM010005835.1:8310154-8325533 GCA_026213755.1 Eurema hecabe | reverse complement strand
AACGTTCACTTAAAAATTAAGTAATTCTAAAATATTTTAAGGTTTCAACTCAATACGCAAATATCGAATTTTTATATGACAGATGAAGATTAAAAAATTAGACTTCATTCGTATTTCGTTTCATCGAATCGATTTGGATCAGCCGTGAGCTGTCAAAGTTTTCAGCTCCTGAATCCCGGTTGGCAGGGATTTGATTAGATTTTATTTGTTATTTAGAATGAAACAACCCTATTTAATACTAGCGTGTTAAATATTCTCAATGAACATGAAGTTAAAAATAGTACGCAGATAATAATTTTGTACAGTGTCCAAATTATTAAAGCGAAAAGCCGAACATTGTATGGCGATGCACTTTTCTCATTGTATACGTGGAGATGCGTTGAATTAAAAGTTTAAGGTTTACAGTGTTTTAGTGCACGAAGAAGTTTGTAGAACGTAAGTACTGCTTTATTTTGAAATTAACGCGTTTCAACCATAATAATTTTTGCTTTGTTTTCGTTGACCCCTTTCCTGCTATTGATTTTCCCAGATTGACCTAGATAAGGTCCTGAACTAATATTAGGTACCCCGCCTTAAACACTAGATGCGATCTGGGCGCATCCCGACATTAATTTCGCAATTCATTCGAGGCATGTCTGTCATTAGTGGTGCTTGTTATTGAACTGCCTCTGTACTAATGAACAAACCTCGAGTTAGTATTTTATTCGATTCCTTAATTTAAAAGTAAACATTAAATTATTTTTTATCAAAACCTTATTAAGTGCTATTGTATAAATAAGGTTCCAATAGACCATCCATTGTGCAATTGAAAGTGACATATTTAGTGAATGTGAATGGTTAAAAAGAGTCTTAGCAGAATAAATCATTACTAAAGCCATTCCATCTTTTGTAACAACGAATAGGGGACAATGATGGTTGTTTTAAGTAGAGTAGTAGTACATGTCTTTGTTCTGTTATTAGCTCTATTCAACCTAACCTGAATCTCAGAAGATTTACTACTTGTTCTTAATAGTTGCATATGTATCATAGACATGCACTAACGAAGTTCTTACAATTTGTTTCAGGGAATTTTAAAACGCTCCTTCCCCAGAGTATGGAATAAACACATTATGCCTTCAAGTAAGGCTGATTCTCGTATAGATTTCTGTGACGACTACATGGCCCAACCACCGCCTAACAGATTCTTTAGAGGGCGGCCAGAAAGCCCCCTCTTCATAGAACCTGTGGTCACCAGAAATTTCTTTAGAGTAAGTTTTTGTCAATTGTAGTTAAATAAATGAATGGTTTTATATAATAGATATTGTCTATAGATACTTTGTTGTGGAATATATTGAGATAGTCTACAATAGTTTCATTGTTATAGCTTCCGCATTTCCTATCTGTGTATAGATTAGAGATTTAAATAAAGCTTATTTGCGAGATTACAGTTTTTTTGCCATTTAATTGCAAAATTTATAGTCTGTTGTATGTTTTAGAAATGGAATCAACTGTCACGTTTGCAAAGGTCATTGGTCTTAGGAATTCTCATATTGATTGCAATATTTTGCTTTGTGTATGGCCTATCAAGTGCCATGTCTCCGCCACAACTACTTATAAGCAAGGTAAATAATTATGTCTATGCATTTATTTCTTAATCTTGAGCCTAAATGAAATGAAGTAAAAAGAAATGGATACTAAATAATTTAACATAACTATACATTTCTAGTTACCAATATAATGGTTTTTTGATTTTCTTTATTTAAGAGAACCTCCAAAAACTCAACTCTTATAAATAAGATGAAACAAGTGGCAATGTCGTCTGAGAAGGTAAAGAAAAGTGTGGAGTTATTTGAGACTGAATTTAACCAAAGGCCTACATTTACTGGTAAGTACTTTCAATATTTAATTTTTATTTTTTTTTTGTTATCATACATTTGAATTAAGGCAATTTTTCAGGACCATCAAATGCTCAACAGTATGCAGTGGTGCAAAGTTTTAAACACGCCTGGAAGGGGTATCGGGAGCATGCTTGGGGTCATGACAACTTAAAGCCAGTTTCTGGGACAGCTTATGATTGGTTCTCTCTCGGTTTGACTATAGTAGATGGTCTGGACACAGCTTATATTATGGGCTTAACTGAAGGTATATTGATCTTTAGTACTCAGTAAAATTTATTTAATAGTAAAGTGAAATAGTAATAATTTAAAGTGGTATACTTTTTTTTAGAATATGAAGAAGGCCGTGAATGGATAAAAAATGAGCTCGTTTTTACAAGGAATAAAGATGTAAATTTATTTGAAGTGACGATTCGTGTTTTGGGTGCTTTGCTTACCAATTATCACTTCACTGGCGATGACATGTTTCTTGATAAGGCGGTATGTGTAAACAAAATAAAATGTCTGGTTTGTTTTTGTATATGAGTTGTATGTTTATTTGATTGTCAATGCAATTATTATTATTATTATTTTTCTTGTTTTCTTATTCCTATGTTTTTGTATACATCTTAACATCAAAAGGGTTAATAGAAGATTAAATTCTGTTGATGTTTGGAATACTGTTAGGTTTTTAGTCAGGCTTTCCTTCCTCTAAGGTTTGTAGGTTTCCGCAAGCAATGAGATTGAAATGAGCATTTAAGTAATCATCTTTAAGATATACTATGCCTTGTTATATTCCTTGTAGAAAGACCTAGGTGAGCGATTGATGCCAGCTTTTGGATCACCTTCGGGCATTCCTTACTCCGATGTGAATCTTGGAGCTCGCACAGCCCACGTGCCCGAATGGTCCCATTATAGTACTACAGCCGAAATTAGTACCGTACAATTGGAATTTCGAGAACTTTCTAGAGCTACGGATAATCCCATGTTTGAGGTAAGTCGAGCTAAGCGATTGTTTTAATGTGTCTGTGTGTTCTTATTGCGTTGTATTGGCTTAATATTGGTATGTTTTTCTCGACTATAAAGTTTTATCTCAAATGATAACATAATGTGTTTTTGATAGTAAAACGGAAAAGCTATAAACAGAACGTAGAAACTGCGAAAGAAAATTGCGTAAACTGAAAGAAAATTTCCACGTCAATATTGAATTTTCTTCGTAGTTGCAGTGGGTGGGTGAATATAATTTAATATCCCGGGACAGGGTAGGGCTATAACTTCCAGGTAAAAGACCTAGGCACACGGCGCAGGTAATTCGCGCAGTACCTAGAATCTAGATATTGACGTCGTGCACTGAGCATGCACTAAATATTTAGGTCATAAACGCATCGGTCACGCCCATGACGCTATGAGTTGTAGTCTGTAGATGACGTTGTCTATGACGTGTTTTGCCAGCCAATAGAATTCGAACACGTAAATTTAAATTTCGAACGTTGTAAGTTTTTTTTTAAGATATAATATAGATTCTATAATCGATTGTTATCTATGGTAAATTTAAGTTTAGTTCAAAATATTTTTTTTTTTGTATTGCGTACCATTTTTATTCTCTACTATTGGATAGTCTAGAGAATTTGGTCTCCATTAATGGCTTTAATAAGTAGGTACATTTATTCAATATTAGTTAATATACTACTTAAACGTAATCAAAAAGGCTTTGCTCAGCGATTTTTTAAAGCTAACCTATTGTCTGTGCTCGCTAACGTGCTATTGCGAATAATTTGTTCACCTCATGTTTAACGATTTTCAATTTAATAATTATGTATTTAAGTTTGAGTATTATTGACTCAGCTGTATTTCTCATTTATATCTTAGGTAAAATTACGTACTTATAAAAAAACTTTTAAAATCTCTTGCCATTGCCATTTTCCTTCAAGAAAAAAACTTTTGCTTCTAAATAATCTATTGTATTTGTTAAAGGATGCCGCAGCAGCCGTATCGGAGAAGCTTCATCAGCTACCAAAGAAACATGGTCTAGTGCCGATATTCATAAACCCAAATACGGGGCATTTCCTTCCCCACGCCACCGTGACCCTCGGAGCGAGAGGCGACAGTTACTACGAGTATCTGCTCAAGCAATGGCTCCAAACTGGCAAGACTATTAATTAGTAAGTGGTTTGTTGTTATAGACGTATGTATATGGTAGATTTAACATTGGATTACCTTATGTATTGTGTGATCCAAGGTATCGTAAAAGAATAAGAACAATGTGAGCCTGATGAGTTTGTAACAACTTTACTCTAAATTTACCACGAAACATCGTAAATTTGCAAAAATGATAATCCATTTTTTTCTCTAAAGTTTATAAACTTAATAGGAAGGTTATAAAATTACGGATTTTGTTACCTTTCGGTGACCTATACATAATAGCTTTATTTTTTTAATTTCCTGAATTTGAACTTGCACTTTAGTTATTGTTTTTAATAATGGAAGAAGGCGTCCAAATTAGATTATTTTACTAGTTCGGAATCCTACCGGTTCATCCTGTTTTGTGTGAGACAACTTTAATAGCTTAAATCTTTACTTGTTCTAAATGTTTTTACTTTACCAGAACTTATACTAAAGAACTGTATACATTTCCAGTCTCCGCGATGACTATTTGACGGCCATCGAAGGTGTTCGCGAATTCCTCGCGCGCCGCTCTGTGCCCAACAAACGTCTATTCATCGGAGAACTGACTGCTGGTTCAGAGGTAATAAGATAAAGGTTTAATTATTATTTTTTTTAATTACGTATTGTATGGTTTTCTGGAAGAAATGGCTTACAGCCATTAGGCCGCCATTTACATGTGTCTTCTTCTGTATGTTCCTTTTTTATATGTGAAGTTAAAATGTAATAAAGAATAGAACCAGGAGGATATCCGTATCAGGATTTCTTCTCGTGAAAAAAAAAGTTAGAAGTGCATACAGTACAAATTTCTAAAAGATCTCAATGTTTCTTTTTAAATACAGCATAAAAGAAACATAGAAATATGTACATAGTAATAACAAATGGTATAGTACAAAAAATAATTGATATTTTCGGTCCGATTTTGTTAAGTCAGAAAATATTAACACACCTACATATTTTAAGGAAAAGGTTTTTTCTGTATTATTACAACAAAAAAAACTTTTGAACATTGACTTGTTTTTTGTACCTACCTTAAATCTTTAAACATTTTCTGGCTGATACTCCCTCTTTGGAATTGGTTTTTAGATCCAGTTGTATGTACTTAATTATTGTGTTAAATAAAGATATGTTAAACTTTGAATTTCTCTTTGGAAAAAAATTTGGTTTATTCCTAATGTCCAAAGGAAAAGGCATATTGATTTAAAATAGGCTTATAACGACCAGGCCTTCAACCCCAAAATGGACCATTTGACGTGTTTCCTGCCCGGCACGCTCGCGCTTGGCCATGCCAATGGTTTGCCAGACTGGCACATGGCCATGGCCGAAGAACTCATATACACCTGCTATTTGACTTATGCGGTACATCCAACGTTTATGGCGCCGGAGATAACGCATTTTAATATTGTAAGTATGATTTTTTAAAATACCTCTTTGAGCAACTGTGAATTATTAAAAAAAATATTCTTAATGTGTATAGTAAAAAAAGTAAGCAAAACAGGTAAAAAAACCTACGAGTTCTCAAGTTATAGAATGGCAAATAATTAAAAAGATCTGTAAAATAGCTATTCATTGAGATATTTAAGAAAAAAAATAAGACAAGTATTCTATCAAGATATACCAGAGACAATATAAAAAAATATTTTTTATTTCACTTACAGTTTACAGTTGTATCATGACGACTCAAAATGCATTCATAATAGTGTTCAATCTATGTATCATGTTAAAAATCTTTTTTTTTTAATAATTCTGCTTAAATGTATCAAGAACATATACAAAAAAAATAACAATAATTTGTTACATAGTTTGCTACATTATAATATTGATAATGGTAGAAATATTTCTTAATTACAGGGCAGTGGTAGTAGCACAGAGGATATGTTCACCAAAATGGCGGACGCTCACAGCCTACTTCGACCGGAATTCGTTGAAAGCCTTTATATTATGTATCAGTTGACTGGCAACACCACCTACCAAGATTGGGGATGGCAAGTTTTTGTGGTAATTATTGATCTCTTCAATTATTTTGGCAAAAAAAAAGTAATAAAGTAGGTAAAATAAGTTATATCTGGATTTGTCTATTGAAAAATGATTGAATCCGTTTTTTTAGTTTTTTATAGATATTGGTAAGTATTAACCAATATCCTTATCGATAAGGGTTAATACTTTTTACGTTTAGGTGTACAATTAAATACCAATTTATATTGGAATAAATTAAAAGTTGATTTAATAATTTAAATAGTCTCCAAGTCTAATATCTGGTTAAAAAATAATACTAATACTAATACTAATAAGTAACATAAAAGTTTCTTATACTTGTTTTATTTTATTTTATGTTAATAGTCTTAAAAAAATTGTGTCTATATTACAGGGTATAGAGAAATTCGCCCGTGTACCGCGCGGTTACACGTCCCTAACAAACGTAAAGACAGACAAGCCGTCTCCCAAAGATATGATGGAGTCTTTCTTCCTATCCGAGACGCTCAAATATTTGTATCTACTGTTCAGCGATGATAGGTGAGTTGTTTTTTTTGATATTTTTGGAGTAGATACGTTTAAAATGGGGAAATATAATAATATTATTACATATAAAACAAAATCGATTTCTTTTGTCCGTCTGTCACTCTCACTCACTGTCTCACCGATTTTCATGAAGCTTTTTTATCGCATATTCAAGAGGAAGGTTTATTTGTATATTATTACATCCATGAAAAAGGGTAAAAACTCGAAATGCGGTCACTAGTCATCTAGCAGTACTAGAATTACATTGCATAATACTTAGTTCAGAATTATTGAATTATGATAATTTTTTATATTACCGAAGAATACATAAACTATAGAACACATTTTCAAGCACATTTTGAAAATATTTTTAGTATCTCAAACAAACTCAACTTTTCCCTATCCATGGCCACTTTTAAATTAAAAATGTGTACATATTTTTTTCAGATACACGATTGATTTAAACAAATACGTTATAACTACCGAGGCCCATCCACTGCCGATTCACAAGAGTTAAATTCATCACCCAATTGCATAGAATAATTATAGTCATATTTAAATTATAAAATAAGCTTTTTAAGGCAAATTACTCGTGTAATTTGTCTGGTCTTAAATATGTAATTGGCAGTCTGTGTGTTGTTAGTCGTTATCATAATTATCTGTGGTGTATAATCGTTGTTGTTGTAATTAATATTAATATAGCTAATAAAAATAACGTTATTTTTTATCTGTCAAATACCCGCTTCCATCTTCTTCTCTTTATGAAAAGAATCGGTGAGAGACGCGGGAAAGACAGAATTTGAATTGTTTGTAAGTAATTATTTTTTCTATAAAAATTGTTTTGTTTTTTTTTCTTCTGTATTTTTTATAAGTCGTGATTTTGTTACTTGTCATGGGAGTTTTTTGATCGGTGTAGGGTTTTGTGTATTTTTTATCTGCGTTTCAAATCTTTCTTTCTTTGCTTCATATTCAAAATGTCTTCATTATTATTCATTTGTTATAGGCTGACTTATTTAATGTATATCCATCTAAGTGAGTGATTGATTTTTTTATAGTAGTTGTTCTAGCCAAAAAATATAAATTTTTAGTCAATTGAGACCGTTTATAAAATTTATGTCGATTGTGGTTCAAAGTTAGTTGAATTATTTTCTTATATTTTGATATTAGTTTAAAATCTATAATTTAAAATTAGTAATAATTATGATGCCCAATGCACGCATCTCACTATGACGTTTAAATAATGACTAGGATATTAAGATTAGGTAATTCATTTTCTCTTAAGAAACTGGAGTAGATTAATATTATAATGTTTAAACGCCTAGTTAAAATAAGCACAACATTTGTTCATAATACACTTTTATTTGGGCTAAAACAAATGTTCTATGATATATAAAAGGTTAGTTTCAGAACGTTAGTCATTGGTCATAACAGGAAATAGCGTTAAAATGATTAATTTTTAAAGACATCATTCATTCCCTTTCTATTTGCTCATATTGTATTACCGACATTTTTATATAGATAGTTACTCTAGTTGCGAGAACTGGCGGCGAACGCTAATTTGACATTAGTAACTGCCAATGTCACTGTCATTTTGACGTTGCAGTAATGTCGTTAGAAAATTTGTTTTTTTGTGGTCAAAAGTAGTAGGCATTAGTTTGTAAGATATCACACTGCGTTGGTCCCTCATAATATCATAGTCTATGATATTATATTATAATTAATAATAATCATAATTAAGATTTCCAATTCGGTGCTCACTAGGGCTTAACTAAACTAAGACCTCATCTATGAACGAGTTCCTTGTTTGATAAGCATTCAATTTCTGAACTCTTGAAATGTACTTAGAAAAATAATTAAGGGATACGATCTCTAGAACTTAACCCATCCAGGTATGAGCTTAGCTCCCATATTTATGATTAGGGCTGTAGTTAGGTTATAAATTATATTATACAGCAGCACGAACGAACAGTTAGACTACGAAATTAATGTTCTTTTTATTTGGCATGGGAGCATATTTGACATTTTTTGCTAACTTTCAACGAAAATATTAATATACCCATAGTTTACTATTTATTTCATAATTAATAATTTAATCCCGCTCGTTTATAAAGCTAAGCTGACGAAGGTACTGATTATCAACAGACTGTAACTACAATAAAACTAGGTAAAAGTTTAAATATTCAGAATAATGCATATTATATCTAAAACCAGTTAACAATACAATGTGAATGCTTTAAATTACATATAAAATGATAGAAAAGGTACAGATGCATATTTTTACCCGGTTTTGTATGATGGCACGGATGTAACAATATGCTACACATATTTTGTGCGAGTATAAAATTGATATAAAATTCTTAAATAATAATAAAAGTGATATCGCTCTTTGTACTAGAATCAACTTTTTTGGACTTTTGACTATCTGGGTGGCATTGAGATGGATATATTCATGTAATCATGAAGGTAATGACAAATAAATTTCACTGAGGTATTTTCCATTCATTCAAGGTACAGTCGACTACTAAAGAATAAAACTACGAAATTATAAATAATCAAAGTTGTAATGACGTTTCTAAGATTATTAACATTTTTTATTCTCTGGTCGCGTCATTTATAGATAATAATAATATTAATTTATTTATTTCCATAATAAGGTGATTTACAAAATATTTTACCGAGGCTCCCAAGATAGTAAATACTGTTTTTCAGGAGCCTGTTTCATCCAATCATGACACATATACGGCACCGACACAATTCGTTCAGATTTACAATAGGTTACATATAAAAATTCATTTACAATTTAGATGTTTTTAGTGTTCTGATAGATGTAGTCGATGATTCCTATGTACAGTCAAAAGCGTTGTAGCATTTGTTAAATATACAAAAATAAAATCAAACCTCTAGAAAAAATAAATTGAATACAAATCCTACATTTTTATTTTTCCTACTTGATTCTAACAACTAACTACTTTTTAAATCATACTCTAAAAATCAGTTTCATGACACGCACAAGACAAAATGTAAGCATTTATTATTTTTTTCTATTATCTTATATACTCATTATGTAGTGATGGTATTTCGTATGTATGTTTGTATATAATCTATTCATTTCGACTGATTGTTTTTTCTAATGTAACTTACATTTGTGTCTACATTTTTTTCGAAAATTGAAGGTTATTTTGTACCGACTTCAAAAAAGGAGGAGGTTTCTCAATTCGACCGTATATGTGATTTTTTAGATATTAAAAAAGATATATTATAATTTGTACCAAATCGGGAAAAAACTTTGGACTGGTTAATAAAAAAAAATTGAGTGTGTAAAATGTCATAGCTACTTATACGTACTAAATCACTCTAGGTAGTAATTTAATTTGGGATTTAAACTAAAAGTATATAATCATATGTATTCTTGTCAGCTTCCAAAAGATGACTTGTTAGGATTTATTGTAGAATGATAGTTTTATAATAAGCAAAAATAATACAACTAAATGCCGTCATAATCCCAATATCGTAGAACTATTTGATCCTCGATGTATGACGAAGGTATCATTAGATAGAACTTAAGTAACTTTGTTTGACAACAATGAATTGTAATTGGCGTTGAGATTAGTCTCGGATTTTTTCGGAAAAATACATCACCCTTGATTTATATTCACTAATAATACTATTCAATCTAGTTTTAAGGCTCGATGTTTTCAATGTATCTTAAGTAATTCAGTTGATGTAACGCAGGCCTCGTAAAAGAGTCACTACTTTCCAGTCCGAAACTTTTTATAAAACGGTTTTAAAAAACTACCATCCGAAAATATGGATTGAAAACTACCATTCATGTAGTGGTCAATCAGAATTAAAAAATATATATTTTGATAATTTCGGACTTCTTCGCTAGGTGTGTATGTCAAAGAAATATTTTCTAAACCTATACTGTATCTTAAATCTAAGTAAGTCTCAATGATTTAAGTACCTTTTAACTTTGACGTATTGAATTGGCTTTCTAAAAATAAAAAAGATAATTGTTTCAAAATTGGATACCAAATATTTAGGACTACAACCAACTATATGACAATTGATGCATTTGAAGATTTATTTTGTATAGTTGAATTAGTCAATTTTGTATGGGTATAATTTATAATAGTATAATAAGTTACCAAGGATATTGTTAAGGTTGTTTTGTTGGACTTGGATATTCAGTACAATTAATTTACTTTTATGACAATTGTAATGTTCCAAGCTAACAATGATATATGATCGATTCTGTGCAATGTTATAACTACTGTTGTAGATATTAATTTATATTTACACCTATACTTGTTCTGTGTACAATTTTTATTGTATTTATTGTACAATACGATTTTCTCAATAAATATATCTAAATAATATGTATTGTTTTTCTTTTCATTATTACTTTTAAAACAATAATATTTCTTTTATATCATATGTCTTTCCTATACAGATCCAGAAAAATATAGTCCTTTTTTAAAATAATGTAAAAAAAATTTAAATTAAATGTGTAATATACATTCAGGATTTAATGATTTAAATAAAAGAACCCATAATTAATATACTTTTTACTAATTACTCTATAAAAGTACAGTTTCGAAAAATAAAATCTACGTTACCAAAAGGCAGACTCCAATTTGGACGGAGACTAAATACAATATCAATGTTATCTTATTCAAGATAAATACAATGAAAAAATATCATTTCCATTCTATAATATAGAGCATTGGAGTAAAATCTGTCACAAACAAAATATTATTTCACCAATCTAAAGGATTATTTTTTTTAAAAAGATTTGAGAATCAATTGTTGTTAAAACAAATAATTGATACTTAAAAAGCATTTATTTTACGAGGCCACATCATACTTCAATAATTGTATTCACTTGTAAATTAGTATTGATTCTAAATGTCGTTTAATTCCAAGATTCTTGTTCCTTTGGGAACATTCAGGTACTACATAATGCAATTTGAAGAATTATTATTCTTTGTTTGATATTGTTTTAAATGTTAAAATGTTCATTATTGAATATTTGAATGCTCCTTAAGATCTTATTCCAATGCACCTTACAAAGTAAATAATACTAAAAGGGGATCTTTCAGCACCTTCACAAAATCATCATCATAAATCATCATAAATTTAAAGAAAACTTACCTAAGTTCTACACATTAATGTATTAATTGTATAATTATATAATGTTATCACATAGTTTGAGGTTGTTTACTTGGAATGTTCTTATTTTGTGAGATTTAAAAGCTTCAATTATGTGACAAAGATATAATTATTATATTTACATATCAAAAAATATATATTCATCTGAGTGAGTAATAGGAACATTGTAAGCAATAAATTTGGCACATATGTTAAATAACCCTGTCTGTTAGTACATTTATTTGATATATAACTGTTTTGCTATTTACAGATTTTTCATGAATGGTTTGATACAATAAGATCATATTTTGTTAATATTTTATAATTAGATTGCGGAATTCAAATAGAAATTATTAATATAATGTATATGTAAATAAATTCATGCTTTCATATATGAGACCAAAAATATACTACCAGAGTATTTAAACTTCATTCCTACACAAAGTAAAATGATTCTAAATATATCTTCTATTATTTAAGTAGCCATATTCTGCTTTATAAACGCACATAATATCATTCATATCACAAGAAAAATTAATTAAAAAATATCCAGTAGTATATACTGAAATATATAATAGCAATTTAATTCAGTGTCATCAGATCTTTATCTATTTAGCTATGAATTTTATGAAATATAGAGCTTAACTCCTGTTTTTTCAGGCAATCTTTGACATATGGTAAGTTCATATATTAAAAAAATATTAATTTTGGAACCTAATCAGGTTACTGTGACTGGTTATCTGAGGTAGACGCTGTGGCTCCTTAAATAACAAAAGCAACTTAATCTAAGTAATGGCAGTTACATAAGCACACAGTCGCAACACTGAAGGGTGTAATATAAACATTTCATACCGCAACTCTCATCCTCTGGTGTAGGAGTATTTGTGCGTGTTTTGTGTGCTGGCTGGGGCTTTAAAAATACGCTATCAACATTATCAGCCAGTTTATCCTTTGTTTCCGACTGAGGTGGCTTGCTTATTACCTTTTCATTGTTTTCAAGGTAGTCACAGTCTTTCTCATTTATTGAGTCCCCTGCATCTTCCTGCAAATGTAAGAGTAGGAATGAGCTAAACAATATAAAATTGAAGCTTTTGTGAGTGGTTAAATCTGTGAATTCATACTTAATAACTTGGACATACAAATCTGAAGTAAAGTAATAAAATTTAGAACCTATATGAACTGCTGCTCTCTATGAAACAAGAATTTTCAAATAAATAAATGTTACTCAAAGACTATTAAATATGTACTTACTATGTAAGACAAAGATAACATAATTATAGCCGAACTTGTTAATGCAACACATGGTGTTTTTAAAGCATGAACAATGTGTATTGGTTTTCTTAATTTGTCACTTACCCTAAAATCATCCTTCCTGGCATCTTGTTGCAATTCATTTGTCTCTTTATTGTTGCTAGCATCTGGTTGGGCATCATCTAGTACAGTAGCTGCCCCGACGCCTCCAAGCACGGCCGGCGTCTTGTCAGACACCAACAAACTTGACTCTTCTTCAATCTTCTTTATTGAATTGTGATTAGACGAATCGCCCGACATACTTGAAAACAGAATATGCAACGATTTATATATATTATAAGAAATGTCGTTGCCTGCGACGCTTAAACTACTAAAAACATGCAATACGAAACCGCAAATCTGATTTGCACACCGAAGCTTGTGTGCACTTAGAATATGACACTGTCACATAAATTTTATGTAAACAATAGTCAGAAGTGCTTATTCAGTTATGTGTTATTTTTAACGATAAAATTCACCTTGACGATATTAGTTTTACTTGTTCCCCAGATAAACGTCGCCATGTATTTATAATTTTTTTGAAATCAATGCTTTCCTGCATTGTAAGATTTTGAAACCAAAAAGTTTTGTTGATAAATAAAAACTTTCGAAATAAGTACAATACATAAAGTATAGAAATGAAGACAAATAAGTAATTATTCGTTGGTTCTCAACTTTAATACATGTTAAATAATGTAGTAAATGGAATTTCTTAACAAAAAGAGAATTATTTGTTTTTTGTATTACCTACTTTTCTGCTTTTTTTTGTGTTTGACATAAGCCACAACGCCAAAATGTTTTGACTTGTTATTGTGTTGCTACCACAAAAATAACTTTAAATTTTATTCGTAATTAATTATTGATAGCTGAAAATTATTGTTACATAGAATTAATTATTACTTCATTGCAAAAATATTTTCTATTAAGAAGGTAACAAAACTTACAAATTGTACATCGTTGGCGTTCTTTCTTTCTCGCGCTGTTTGCTTTGATAAGCATTATATGCGTATTCTTTGTGCTTGTTCTTTTTTCGAGTTGGCAGCCAAATAACACCAAAAGTTGTAGATGATTTATTTTTCCCGCTAAATTGCGGTAACGAAGGTAAGCTAGATGTAGATGGCGTTATTGTTGGCAGCTTGGCTGAACTGGGTTTGGGACTGGATGTAGAGTAAGAAGACTTGCTGATGCTTTTGTTGGTACTTTTCGGTGGTAACCCGCTGGTTCCACTCTTGCCTGTGGAACCGACGGTCAGCTTTTGGTTTTTCGGCGCCAGTTTGAAACTAGAAATAAAAATTGATCTCATAATATGCATAAAATACCTATTCTTATAACATAATTATTGATCGTTAGACAAAAAATATAACAATTATAAAGAAAGTAAGCTTTCGCTTTGCATATTTTGGTTTGGTACATATAATATAATATATTAAGTGTATTACAATATTCAACCATACATATTACATAGTTACTATGTATTCAACCGTTACACAGTTATAGCACAAAGTTTCACATTACTTTTACTATAACTAGTTACTTATAGATATATTTTTTTCTATAGGTACTAAGCCTTAGCAGTAAGGCAATTTTCATGTACCCACGTAACATAATGATAGAATATAAAAAAATCACACAGAATCATGACGTTCATAATCTATACATTAATGTAGGTACATATTAAGTATATTGCGACGGAGGCGTTTTAAGGATTCGTTGCATGGTTTCTTGTAAAACAAACTGATGACTTATTGTAAACTACATTGTAATATTATATTATGTCGCAACGTAATTTTTTGTTGTTCTTCGATTACTGAGAATGTGTACACGAATATAATCCTTGTACATAACCTAAATATTTTTATTAAGTACGAAAATATTGTGAGAGATTTGATACATAGAAACATTTTCTACAACAAAACTTAACTACTTAGTAATAATTAAGGGAAAGGTTAAATAATATTTAACTTTAATATTCGCGTTGCGTTAATAAAAGGTAAACAAAATATTTAACAATAAAATATTGTTAAAATTGCTTTTATACAGGTAGGTACAAAAATGTATAAAATAAAGTCAGGTTAAAGGTCAGTCAGGTTTGTTAGAACACTTATTATAATTCCAAAATGGCTGTACCGATTTTAATTATTTTTGATTTGTTAGATACCTATTAGGCTCCAAATCACCGGTTCCAAGAAGTTGTAAATTCCTGAATGAGTATACCGTTAGTGTCGACATTTTCTGTGCTTTGCCCACTAAGTTGTGTTTCACGAATGGTTGTTACCATAGAAATAGAAATATAAGTGGTTCTTATTTATTTTTATATCGTACGTGCTGTGTCGTTCGATTATATTTGTTATATTTATTCAATGAGAACAAAACTTGTAGGTACATTATGTAACAGTGTATAACGAACCTTTGTAAAATAAATA
>JADANM010005835.1:8278243-8296711 GCA_026213755.1 Eurema hecabe | reverse complement strand
TCGTTTTTTGTCGTAGTTGGGTTTTAGTTTTTTTACTTTATCTTGTATTATGTACAATGATATATTGTCAGGTGTAGATAGGGTCTAATTGTCGCGTTTCTTCAGTGTGTGTATAAACGTGTCTATGTCTTAGATATTGTTGCTGACTTATTTTCGAGATCTAATACATCGATTTATATTAAAATAATACATCAAGTTACAACTTAAGTGTTTCAAAAGTGAATTGTATTTCATTCTTTATTTTAATAATATGCGTAATGCGTATACCATTTAAAAAAGAACAAGAAATGGTACAGCAAATCAACGAATGTGTTAACTGTAATAATTTATACAGTAATAAAAATTATTAATATGACATTACATGTTATTTTATATATTTTTCTTATCCAAATGCTTTCTAAATACTGTCTGCTTTTGAGTTATTATCGTAATAATAGAATAACATTCACAGTTGATATTTAAAGATCATTTTATTGCGCTATACAAGCTTTTTAAAGAAGTCTTGAATAAAAAATCAGATGCATTTGTTATAAATATTTGGCACATTAAATAAGTTTTTTTCATAATATTTCTTCTAACAAAAATTAAGATACCTAACTAAGTTTATATATTTCAAATTTTTATGGTTTAAATCTTAATTATATTTTGTTTTACAAACATTCAAATGATTTTCAATCAAGTTTTGATGTATAAATATATTCTATATAAAATTTAGAATAATTTTTATGATAGCAAAGTTAATAATATATCATACATAATACGCAATTATACAAAATAAGTAAATAAAATATTATATTAAGATATATTACAATAAAAGTTAGAGAAATAAACAAAGGATAAAAACAGATTTCTTACTATTTCGTACGAATGACTAGAATATTTTATATCTGTATCATGTAGATTTAATTTATATTGATATAATATATTTTAAAAACGATATGGAAGGGATATGTGAGAAATATCTGAAGACACATGACCTACGAGTTATCTGATATGTTCTAAAAAGTTAAAAATATAAACTATTTGGCATTTCTTTGGCACAAATAACTATCTATGTCCAAAAACTTAACTCTCAAAATAAATAATAAAATTAATATCAACCCTAAATCTATGGTATAACAAAACCAATAAACAGTTAGTACTAATTTACTACGGCCTAACATCCGAAGACTCAAGCTAACTCGAAACTTTGTTTCAATTTGCTGCTTCTACGAGTATAGTGCAGTTTAGTTGAGTCGCTTTAGAGTTCGAGTGTTAGAAAGGTAACTGGACTCAAAATGTATTAGCGGTTAGATGATTACTTCGTGGTGTGCCTCGTCCACTGTGAACGAAGGGCTGTCATCATTTCGCTACGATTTGGGACTTTTTCGCTAGTCGTGCGTGTGATAGGCGCTGTTGGAGCTAGTTGATTAGCCCCGGGAACTTTTAAAGTCGCCCCATAAGACTCTTTCACATCAGAGTGAGAATCAACGACCTCAGAAGTACTCTCAGAAGGACTGATAGGAACGATCAGCCTCACACGACCGTCATCGCCAGTAGCCGTTAGAGTCCCATTATGTGACAGGGGCATTATGAAAGCTACTCCGTCATCTGAACTGAGGGCATCAGGAGATGAGTCCTTAGAAGTAGTGGGTTGACTTGTGCTGTATAAGGAATTCTGTGAGTGCCCAATGCTCATCGCCTGGGCCATAGCTCCCATTTCATCGGAGGATTTTGAATTATTGTAAACCTGGTGATTCAGCAGGCTTGATATATCTGAGTTGCTGTAGTGATTTGTGAGAGGTGGGATATTAGGGAAGGCATTGCTGTTCTGGTAGAACTGTTGGTTGTTGTTGGCTTTCTCCGAGTCGTTTGTGAAGGCCATGTCTTGAAACTTTGAGATCAAATAGGTTTGTATCTGTTCGTTGGACATGGATCCGAAGTTTGGTGCTGAGCTGGGCCCGTGACGTTTATCTGGTGATGGTGGAGTCAAGCAGTAGGGCGTTATCCTTATATTGTTATTCTCGACATTTTGATTGATCTTATTACTCTGAGCAATAAAGTTTATGAGCGGGTCATCGTTAATGGGTGAATTTCCGTTGCACATTGCATGTCCTCCCTTTGATGCACCGTTTACTGCAGACTTGGCCTAAAGATTGGTAACAATTAAATTGCTTTACGAATACTACTAATTAACTACAACATTTATTTACACAAAGGCTATTATAGTTAATTTGGTCTATTTAATGTCAAAGTATGAAAAGCTTAGTAGTACAATAGTTAAAGTAGGTTTGATTTAAAATTTGAGGTATTTAAACACATATGCTTAGAATATAAACAAAAGAAATAGCTTAAAAAAATACACTCAACCTGTAACATGTTCTGTTTTTTGATCGTAAAGCGAGTGTTTAAGATAATTGCTATTTCTTTAGTTTTACATATAACACATACAGTGACGAATGATAACAAAATTAATAATGAAAACATTAGCAACAAAATAACGATATGCAATTAACAAGCAAACAAAAAATGGATTTGTAAATTTTGAAAAGTTTTTGTACCTAAATATGAGTAGGCAGTTAATTTATTGATAGCCAAAAATAACCTACTCGGAACATGCCGTTTAAACGCTATTTTTTCTTAGGTAAAGAAATTTAAGAATCACGCATTATTTTCTCGAACAGTGCGTTTAAAGTTTTTGACGTCAGCTTTGTTTAAAATAATGAAAAACACAATGACACAAGAAATTAAAAACATGCATACGTGGCACATGCAATAAAAAATATTTTTAGTTTATAATATACGTGAAAGTTAGCGATTTTTTGGGTAAATTTTTTTCTAGCTAACCAGCAATTTTGGTGCGACACTAGTCTCCGTGAGGTTTTAATAAATTCTAAATTTAAAATGTGACAAATAATTACCACAGATAATCGCAAACTTACACTATTACAAATGTCAGTGAGACAGATAATAAATACCTGTGGAAGGAGTGTGAGTTGCTGCGCGTTGATTGGTCGGATCGATCCTTTTTCTCTTTCTTGCAAGTGAGCAACTAAAGCGGCTATGTGTTCTAATAATTCTTTATTGTGAATTAGAAGTTGGTGGGTACGCGCCTAGAAACAAAATGGAAAGGTAAAACACACAAGTAAACAAGAAACATACTCTATAATGTATAAAAGGTCGTGGTTAAAGGTACCAAAGTACATATATTAAAACTCTTCAAATAAGGTGGTAAGTTTTTATAAATATAATCAGTTCTTAATTTTTTTTTATGCGTTACTTTTACATTATTTCTTTGTCACATTTACTGTGAAGAATCACCTTTATAGTTCTAGCCTTATAACACTTACGATCTCTGGCACATTCATTTAAAAAGTAAACAAGAGTTCCTTTTTTAAATCCTTTTTAATCTAAAGCTGGCCTTACCTGAGCCTCACAGCGCGCAGCTTGCTCCGCGGCGAGCTGATCGCGCAACAACATGAGTTGCGCAACAGCTGCCCGAGTGTGTTGCGCCTGTTGCTCGAGCCGTTCCTTGAGCAACTGCAGCTGGTGTTGCGCGCTCAGCGGCGTGGCAGCGTCGCTCTCAGGTACGGACGATATCTCCACTTTGGTTAAACACTCTGGCAGGTCGGGTATGATGCTTTGGATCGGTGGCTGTAATGTTAAGTCGCGATTTAGTATTAGGTATATAAAAACCATTTCATGTACTCTACAATATTAATAATGTTTAAGCTATAACATTTTAAAACTTTAGATATTGTTTATAGTATTGTTGAAAAGGTGTTTAAAAAAATAAAGGCAGTCGGATCGTTGAGGAAATTAAATTATTAAAAAACTCGTACTCGCAAAAAATAAAATAAAATAATAAGTACATTGAAGTGACTGATTTTAGTTTAAAATTCTAATGAGAATCACTTTCGATTTTTACGATAATGTTCAATAACAACATATTGGTATATTGTCATATGATCATTGCTATAATTAACTAATGCAAATAAAGAACTTTCTTTATCTATAAAAGTATACAAATACAGGAAGAAACCTGCATAATTTATAAAAACAGGTAAAAATACAAGTCTGACTACAAGGCGGTCCAATTTAGCTAATTTAATGTACAAGTACAACGTACTCCGCCATGATCAAACACGGAACATATAAAAGAAAGGAAAATACAAAACCATTAGCTACAGTAAACTCGAAGTAAATAAAAGAAAACCTTAACAAGAAACCCAAAAGATCGTTACCTAAGTTATAATTGAGTCAGTCAAAAATTTTATCAGAGAAATTGTTGTTTGCTTTTGTGAGAACAGTTTAATATTATTTTATGTACTCTTTGAATACAAAGTTTAATGAGAAATTATGTTAGTTAAAAGACGAGTCGTGTCATCCCAAGTCAAATGTTTAAAGAAACCGTAAAAATTTGGTTTCCGTACCATGGACCAGTAAAAAAACTTTGGTGGTTATATGCTATTTATTATTACTTATTATGAAAGTTGATGTACCCTTTGTTACCCTTTTTGAGCAAAAAAAGGAAAAATTATGTTCGGTGTATGGGACTCCCATACAACGAACATTACAAGTAAGACAGAAATATGATCATATTGTTACGCTTTCATTTTTAAACCTTAAAAACCAATTTGCGTACATTATCCTAATATATGTGGAATATACGAATGTTATCTAATAAATAGGGCCTTAATAAAACTACAACTAAATAAGAAATCTTTCCCAAAGCTAAACGAGACTCACGAGAGTGACGAGTATATTTAAGCCTGACTTAAAACTTGATTAGTAACTAACACCTTCAATTTAATTTAAAAAAACAAAACTCTCAGACTGCAGATGAAATCATATTCCCGATAAATATATTCCAATATATTTTTGTTTAGTAAAGAATGAGCATAACTAATACAAAGTTAGCTTGCTTCTTCAATACATTGAAGTCGCATGCCATTCCTGCCTCTTGCATAGAACTAATCTATACAGCTTAAGGTAGAGATGGAGAACTATTGGCATTGATTAAACGTCACATAAGATCCACTCGAGTGTAGGGTTATTGCCTAGCATTGAACGTTGTATATTGTACATCATATTGCTACATACACGCATATTGAACTGTGTCTTGTTCAGGAGATTAATTGCTTAGAGGTAATGCGTACCTCGTGCACATAATAATAATGAATATATGATGTGGGCAAGTCTTCGCATTCACCAAACCTCTGATATGCATATCTCTGCTGCTACAGTTTCAGACCATGTGGCGGGCGCGCGTGAGAGCGAAATAAGAGCTCCTTAACCTACTATCACAAGGCTATGCCTAGTAGTATAGACTCCTTATTATCTGGAATCTTCATTTATGGAGTCTTATTGTAGAATTCTCCATTACTTTCGACGCGAATTTCTCGACGACGCAAAACCATCTCTGATCTCGGCGTAACGTAGATAGTTCGAGTATCCTTTCTTTGTTTACGAGGATAAGTATATCCTTCCTTTTTACATAAATAAAAATACCGATGGATACCTTAAATTTTTTATATTTAAGATACCATAAAATTTTCTAATAGTAATTATGTAACGATAATTAATAGTTAATGTGACCACTAGTGTATATTTTTATTAACATTTACGAAATAACGTGTCTATCAATTCTATCAAAGTTTGTCAGGTATATTTCATATTTGAAACGCTGTTTATTTACCTGAAATACAATATTAGCATAACAAAGGAGATCGCCCCTATAAATTCTTTGTGTAAGCTGAAACTTTCAATGGCCCGGACTTTGCATAATGACAGAACGGTGAATGCTAGTTATTTGCATCTAGGATCTTTCAAATGCAAAATAGTCTAAGTGAGTCCATAAAATTGTGCCTAGGTCATAATGGACACTGGCTCTACAGTATTTAAGATTCAATAGAGATTGTGATTTGACCTCAATAAGTTCTAGCTAAATTAAAAAAGGTTTTACCCAATACCCTATAGACGACATCAATTTGAATTTGGAAAATAGATTGATTGCAAATGTAGTCAACATCGATCTATCCATACTAATGTTATAAATGCGTAAGTAACTCTGTCTGTCTGTCTGTTACGCTTTCACGCCAAAACTACTGAACCGATTGTAATGAAATTTGGTACACAGATGGTCTAGAGCCTGAGATAAAACATAGGCTACTTTTTAACTAAAAAAACGGTTATAAGGGGGAGAAAGGGGAAGTTTAAGTTTATATGAAAGTCCACGCGGACGGAGTCGCGGGCAACAGCTAGTATATAAATAAAAATGAATTGTTGATCGTTAGTCTGATTAAAACTCGAGAACGGCTGAAGGGATTCATCTTATCTTAGTCTTCAAATATTCGTGGAAGTCTAGGGAAGGTTTAAAGGTGAGAAATTTAAAATAATTGCTGGAAAAACTATAAAACCGTCCATTTCAATTTCCCATACAAACGTTCAAAAGTCAATTATAGATCTTATTACTTATCTGGTGTCACTTAATATAAAAGAATTCTTATTACGACGTAATACCCTTATAATATCCGTGCAAAGCCGGGGCGGGATGCTAGTTTTAAAATAAAATCTACGACAAATAAATCTCAGCTGCAAACATCACATTGTTTTCACACTACAGCGTTATTTTCGCACAAATTCAGATCCTAATTGCTGCGAATATACCCATACATTCAAAGCATCATTGATCAAAACCGTTTTATCGAAGCGCAAGAGAGTTTCGACAGTTCGAAGTAAACAAATCATCAATTATCTGGAACCGGTTTTTATCGACCCGTGTCAATTCTCTTTAAAACTGTGCGTAATCCATCTACACAATATTCTTCACGCTGTTTATTGATTAGTTCAAATCCCACTTCCTAGAGAGTGTACCTACGTCAAGATTCGGAGAGCCAAAACTTCTTACTTCAAATGATATTATTATTGATGTGATTTATTATTATATTTCTGAGATTCACTGTGGGAGAGCGTTATTATGAGATTCTATTTTCAGTTTTGATATTGTTTCTATTTTTATTAAGTGGAAATTGTATAAATGTGCCATGATCAGAAATATATCATTTATGAACGGCGTTTTATTTTGAAAGGTCAGGCATGATTGATTTTGATATATTTTATTGTGTTACATAAGCTTTTTATTAAAATAGGACTGTTTTATTTTGTAAAGATAACATAAATTGGTAACTGTATGTACCTACCTAACTACCTACCTTAATTGTACATACAAAATTTGAGAAGCTATTCAGTCTGTATACTCGTATTTCTTGTTCTTATTGCATATTAAAAAATGTCTCGCTATTTAGCAGCTATATCAAAATATTCATAGTAAAATATATGCTAAATGTACACAACCTCGCGTACATTAAACTTGTTACGCATCATCGTGTTAAGACTTTTAAAATTTAAAGGTAACTAAAAATATTGGAAATTGAAAGAGGGAACCTTTTTGCTAATAATTAATGTCTCCTTGTAAAGCGACAACATGATTTTTACGAGGCGAGAGCCTATAAATATCCGACGGTGACGTGCACAGCGTGACTTTTATACCTACGTTTTCTTACGTATTTTAATTGATTTCATTTTAAATTGGGTTTTGGTTGTTTTTAACCTGACGGAAAATATTTATTTAAACTGGTGTTTTGGAGAAGCTTTATTAATTGAGTACAAGAAAATACATACTTATATTAAAAATTTCAAGAAAAATATTCAATGTTACCCGTATATTTGGCACAGAAGTTGCGAATATTAGGAATGACAAAATCATTCTTGTCCGTCGCATCCATTGAAACAAACAATTGTTTAGAAAATAAACAATTGTTGTACAAACGTTGCGATTCAAAAGCTTCACAGTTTTAATGAAACGGGAAAGATTTTCAAAATTGAATTTCATTTTGTTACGAAATACAAAAGGTTTGAAACGTGCTATTTTGAATAGATTTGGATCAATCACATACGGCAGCTTTGTATTTGAAGCATTTCAAAATACGGAACAAATGTTTTGCAGTGACAAAATTTGTTGATCGATGTTACTGCTATCGCCCGAGGAATATAACTGAGATTTTCAACAGAAATATCATAAAAATTTTATACAACAACTAGCTGTTGCCCGCGACTCCGTCCGCGTGGACTTTCATATAAACTTTAACTTCCCCTTTCTCCCCCTTATAACCGTTTTTTTAAGTTAAAAAGTAGCCTATGTTTTATCTCAGGCTCTAGACCATCTGTGTACCAAATTTCATTACAATCGGTTCAGTAGTTTTGGCGTGAAAGCGTAACAGACACACAGACAGACAGACAGACAGACAGACAGAGTTACTTTCGCATTTATAATATTAGTTGGGATTCAAAAAACATTATGTTATCTGGAATTTTTGGTGATGAAATTCCGTAATTTTGATTAGTTAAGTCGTTTATTCAGATTAATATAAATTTGAGTACTATGTTTATATACGACTGCACGACGGCAAAATTATAGTCAAGGTTTATGTATGTCATATACTAATCAATATTTAATATGTGGTTTAAATCAGGAAACCTCAAAAAAATATACGAAGAAGCTGCCCTACAAATTAGACAAATTTTGCAAGTCATGTTTGAGTTTTGAGGAACCTATTTGTATAGATCGGGCAAATTTCCAACGTTCGGTTCAGACCAAATTGCATTGGGATTTGACCGTGACAACCAATAGTCGAACCAGGCAAGCGAACCCGGTACCTAATCTGCTCTGTTAACGACCACTACACAATCGGGGTAGTCTTACATTCATACATATAGTTATTTCAATATCAAACTAAGCTTAATGGACTTTCAACTTTTAGGAATTCATTAAATATTTTAGTATAAACAAACAACGTTTTGTTAAGGTGGTTAGGTTAGAAAATTTTATTTTAATACAAAAGTATATTTTTAATTATTAGAAAAGTAATTGAAAGCTTTCTAAATGTAAATTCTTGCATAAGACATTTTTTTTAACTAAAGGTACAGTGCATCTATCAAATTGACATAAGAAAGAACTTGCTATGTTAATGGCATATAATATACAACAGTCTGATAATTTTTAATCAGACCTTAGACCTACTAATTTATAGTAGCTCAACTAGAGTCTTTTTGGCAGAGAGTAATTCTCCAACTAGATAATCTTTTGTGTAGTTGGGAATAAGTATTACCTAACTAAAAAAAGAGCGTACCTATCCTTAAAAGGCCGGCAACACACTCGTGACATTGCGAGTACTCATGGGCGGCGCTGATCACTTCACATCAGGTGACGCGCCTGTTCGTTTGCCCCCTCTTATATATACAAAAAAAATACCTGAGGCGCTCGCTTGCTCTCTTTCTTTGGTGGTGGTGGTAGCAGGTCCAGGGTCTTCGGCCTGGTGACTTCTACTAGCTCCTCGAGACCTTTCACTCCTGAGGATCCTTCTCCCGACTCTGACGCAGCACATTCTGATGCCGGGGCTAAGAATTCTGTTGTTAAAGTAATACGAGAAGAACTGAGTTTGCGTTTGATACGTTTTAGTTAAACTATGCGCTTAGCTTTTAAATATCACATTATTATTTATTATATAACTTAGAAAATAGTGGTAGTGACAGGTTACGTAATAAATATGTTATCTGTAGTTTTATACTTTTTTTCTTAATTTGATAACTGCCTTGCTTTTTTATGTTTTCAATTATTAGAACGGATTAGAGGAACTAAAACGCTGTTTTTACATTATCAAATTGTTATATTGAGCTGGTAAAGGTTTGTTACATTTTCTTGTATGCACAAATACGCATTCCGATCAAATTGGGATTTCCTGTTCGTCTAAACTTCATTTCCTATGCAATAGAATTTCTCTCGTACATACTAGCTTAGAAATAAAAGCATACATAGGTAATTTATTTCATATTTAGTTGAAACAAACATTGTTTTTGTAATATATCTTAAGTAAGGAAGTCGAGTACCTCATTATGTAAAGTAATTGTAATAATATTTATAAACATTTAATACAAGTACATACTTGTGACTGAAAAAAAGCAATGTTTTAATTCTAAATAATTGGGTCGTAGTCATATATCATTTTCTTTTTGAGTCAAACAAAAACACTATCTCAATAAAAAAAAATGTTTTTCCAATAATCTCTTAACTGCCATTATATTAGCGTATTTTTCTTACCTACAAATACTACATTGTTATATTTCACAGAAGTTTGTAATTTGTTTGCCTCTATAATACATTTAATAGCTTAATACTACAACTTCATTCATAAATATTCATTACAAAAAACTAAAAGAAGTATCCTTCGGGGCGTAGTTGAAACAATGTACCTATGTAAGTTAGAGAGATCATAAAGTTGCCACTTCTTACTTGTATGTTCTTAACTTTATAACGTGTGTCATATAATACCTTTTTGATGTTGAACGTAAAATTTTTGATGATGAAAACACTAAGAATTGTGGTTTGATTGGTTATTGGTATTTATAATTAACTCTTGAAAATCTATTATTTGATTATTCTATTATTTGATTAAATAGACCATGAGAGATATAGCGTGTGTTATATAATAGCTACTATTTTTGATGTTGAAAACAATAGGAGTTATGATTTGATTGGTTAATGTTATGAATTCTCTTTTAAATTTACTTTTTAATATAATATGATTTGATTAATCTGATAAGGTGAATAAATTCATAAATCAAAGTTTTACAAGTTTACGCGATCATAAACTCCGTATTCTCGTATTTTATATAATACTTACTGTTTTTGCTGTTGTAAACACTAGGATTTGTGATCGGTCAATGATAGTGTTCACTCTTGATTGTACATACTTTTTAATATAGTATGATTTGATTAAAGAGACTAAGAGAAATAAATCTGATGATGAGAGATGAAATCAATACATTCATACACTAAACAAGCGCTTACCAAATGTACTTATAAAACAAAGTCTTAAAAAAACTATTTAAAACTACTGAACGGACTTGAATACAGTATTTTTAATATAAAAAGTGAATGCTAAATTCATCAATATAGCTTATATGATAGACTTATTAAGACGAATCTAGAATCTTTTAATTATTCATTGACGTAACCTGACTATTTGAGAAATTTAATTTATTTATTATTTAGTATTGTCGGGTCACTAACCTTATTAAACCACTAAAGTAAGTCACGTAATGAATTATATGGAATCACACTAGCATTTCTCACTACGAATCAAAGGAATACACAATTTACATAAGCTTTGATATCTCTCGTGTTTCATCCTCTGTGAATACGTAACGATTCTTAAATATTTATTAAGAGTCTGATGAGGTTGCTTGCTCATATAAATGAATGTATGGCCTATACCGCGTGAGTAATTAGCTCGCTTTCTTAAGACAGGTTCAAATTAATTATTTACTTTAAATAAAGTTGAAGTCAAATTCGTTTTTATCAACTATGATACATGTTAAGTTGTTTTTTTTTAATCGAGATGGAATTATAAAAGAAGAAACTTTGGTAGTTATTATTTTATAGCTATATAAAGTATGCAAAACAATATTACTATAAGAAAAACAAGCTATTTTATTGTCAAATAATTTTAATAAAAACAATATTGTACTATACACGTTATTGTTGTGAATACAAGTATATTCCAGATAACATTTCAGCGGACGAAATTATTAATTAAAAATACATTGTTTGTATTCTTCATCAAACAATTATTAATACATTTTTTCCAATTAATTGGACCACCCAAGTCTAGTCATTTTTAAAAATACATTTTGTAAGTTAAATAACTGAATATTTTTAACCAACATATAATTGAAAGACTAGACGTTTAACGAAATAAAACGAAAATGTTCTTAATTTAAAATTTACGCAGTCAAAGAAAAGCGTAATTTATTAGCGTTTATGTCATAAATTCATTAGAATAGTCGAAACTAAACGTCAGATTCCGTCATACATTGAGTTATGACGTATCAAGCAGCTGCTCGTAACATCGGATGTCATAAAACCGTTCATAAAGGCTAATTATAATCCGCCCACATACAATAGGTGATAGTTACAATAGTTACGCCAAGTCGGATTTGTGTGTTTAAGCGAAAATCTTAATGCTTTTCAATTTAGCAGCGTTCATATATATGGCATAAGCTATCGTAATATAAATATATACCTTCATTATCTTTTATGTATGCTATATAATTTATATTCTACTAAATAAAGGAATTTGTTTGTTTATGTAAAGGCGGTAATCTCTGACATACTTCATACGTTTTGGATGTAATTATATTGATGGGGTTACCATATCAACGCCTACTCAGAGTTCGTTGAAAGTTTTACTAAAATACTATGATATTATATAAGTGTTTTTTTTTCTAAACTGGAGCCGTAACTCTATATTGTGCGTGTAAGCAGATATATGATACTCTGAACTCAGTAGATACAAAGTCGCGTGAATTCAACTCTACTTTGGTATTGTCACCATAAAGATCGTACAAAGGAATACATTTTAATATCTGTTATCCAAAATTATTGTATAATGACAATGACAATCCATACTTAATATTATAAATGCGTAAGTAACTCTGTCTGTCTGTTACGTTTTCACGCCAAAACTACTGAACCGATTGTAATGAAATTTGGTACACAGATGGTCTAGAGCCTGAGATAAAACATAGGCTACTTTTTAAGTAAAAAAACGGTTATAAGGGGGAGAAAGGGGAAGTTAAAGTTTATATGAAAGTCCACGCGGACGGAGTCGCGGGCAACTGCTAGTATTATTATAAAGATAGGAGAGTGAAACCGTGTATCGGTGCATGTATAAATATGAACTGCAATATAACTGCAAAACTAATTTAAGTTTAAATAAATTTTCAACTACAGCATATTTATATTATACTAGCTGTTGCCCGCGACTCCGTTCGCGTTTTCTTTCATAAAAAAAATATTCCCCTGAAAACTGGATAAAAAGTATCCTATGTCCTCCTCCTGGTTCTAAACTACATCCCCACCAATTTTCAGCCAAATCAGTTGAGCCGTTACCGAGTTATAAATTGTGTAACTAACACGACTTTCTTTTATATATATAGATTTTCATTATAATTAAAATTAAGGGTATTTTAAGCATATCATATAATATTATTCCGTAAGGACGACACATTTGGTGATTGCTCATGATTGTGAAATGTTAACATTAACGATTTATTTAACTGAATAATGAATAACCGTCTATTATTTACAGTGCAAATTTTAGTATTTTTAATTGTGATTAAAAGTAATGTTTATATTTTCATATATAAACAATGTTTATCTATTGAGGATAACAATGAGCGTATTTCGTTTTTTTTCATAATTTTTGTAACGATGCTTGCTACTTTAATTTAGATTTTAGATAAGCCATGATTTTTTCATACGTATCCTTAAAAATAGAACCTTAACTAAGCCTATTTTGTAAGCAACGATGATTAGGCTAATTAAGTTTTGAGGATCATTAACAACGTATGTCAATGAAAAAAAACTATTTGATATACAACCTCTTAAACTAACAGGACCGTCATAAAAAAAGAAATTCAAATTTAGAACATTTTAATTCAAGCTTTTCATTTCGGGTGAAGTTAGTTATTATAAGGGCAAGAAGTACAATAAAACTCCAATTTCTGTGCCTAATTCGTGTCTCGGCTTGTTTATTCTCAATTTCGTTCGTATTTTTCTTGGTCATAAAGGGAAATTTATTAAGAAACAGAAGCACTCTTCTGAAAGACTGAATGTAATTTAACAGCCAATAAACCTTGGGTGCTACAAGCCTTATTAGATGTAGGAGTTACGTAGCCGATACTGGATTTCTTTGTAATTAAATGGTTTTCGGAAAATACTCATGTTATCCTAGAATGTATAATGTAAGGTTACGTGTGCTTTTTATAATTATCATAACGTTAGGCGTACCAACGTTCAGAAGTTTAATTATCTTAATTTGTTTTTAAATTTCCATTACCCACCAGTATTTGAGTCAAAGATTTTAAACCTCATAACAAAGAAATGAGATGCAATTTTTTGGTTAATAATATAATAATTAAAAATACGTGTATCTATGAAGCAATAAATACGTATTGCTTAAAAAAATATTAATAAATGCTATTATTAATTTCTTCTTCTCATCCTACATTTAGGACGAATTTCGCAAAACATTCTATCATCGAATGAAACTACATGCGCAGTTAGAACTTTACGGTCGTCTCGTTGGAGGATGTCTCTTAATAATTATGATTCAAATAGTTGGCACAAATCGGTTATAGGTTTACGATGGCACGCTCAATGACCTGCGGGCGGCGTATATGAAACAGGAACAATGACTTTATTTTAAGTAAACTTTCTTGTAGATTTCACTAGTGATTATTACTTACTTTACTTATGAGTTTATTTTAGGTAAGGGTTTCTTGTAGATTTCACTAGTGATTGTTATTTTCTTACAACACTTTTAAAAGAGACTGTTGTATGTTAGCTTTCTGAAGGCAACAGTATGGGGAGTATTGTCGCAGTTCATATTAGAGAATCTAAGGAAAACAATTGTAAGAAAATATTTAATTACTTTCAATTTAATTCAGTTAGGGTAAATGTTAAAGTTTTCTACCCATTTTCGAATGTGTATTATTATTTCCATTATTGTACCAGTACGTAGGTACTGCACAATAATGGGGTGTGAGTAGCCACACGTTATCAGAGATACGATACGATTATTTGTTACGATTTCTTTGTAAGTAAAACAGGAGTAAAAAAATATTACTTTAATAAATGGTTCAAGTCGACGAAGTAAATAGTGTTACACGTCAGTACTTTTAAATTAAGCCTAGAAAGAGTAGAGAGAGTTAGTTTGTACCTAATTACCTACTACTAAGTTCACTATAAATATGTACCAGTACTTTAAACCTCGGTGAATATGGCATTAAATACTTGGAAGACTGTAGCGCATTTAACTCGTTCCAATTCCACGTGTAATTATTTAAATTACTCTTAACATGCCTACGTTTTCTGTGTAGTATATTAGTTTTATACTACGTTTATATGAGCTTGTAGATTTAGACCTTTTTCATTGTATTTTAGGTAGATAATATAATATTTCAGGACACTTATACACAGCGCCATCTAAGAAGCTTTTATGGCAAGTAGATAACGGAATAAATTACATATTCATTCTTTTAATTGTAAATACATACCTACAATACAAAGCAATACTCAGACCCCAGAAAAATACGAATATAAAGTACCAATATATTTTTCCGTTATGGGGATCGAACCCACGACCTTTCGTGCAGCAGTTGTGCTACCACTGCGCCAAGCGGTCGTCGATAATATAGGATTGTTTTGAGAAATTTTAACGCATTTGAGTTGATAACTCTCACAAATGAAGACATGTTAATTCTGTCACTATGACACTTAAATATTATAAAAACCCTATTTAAAAGTTGTAAGTAAAAAAAACATATGTTTTATACATAAGCTGTCACTACCATCACAAATGAAACATTCGCGTTCACAATCGCCGTGCCAAAAGCGAGCAACAATGTGACAAATTATAAGCAATTTTTATCTTTCGCCGAGCGGAACATTAACGCTATTCGAATAAAATCGAAACGTGGGCGGGAAATGAAACAGGATGTCAACTGCAGTTGAAGGAAATTATAAGAGTTTGTATAGTTACCGGCGCGCAACTTGGACGGGAATGACTGATGACGTATGACTTCGAAATCCAAATGTAACGTCAATGTCAGAAATAAGGATTAACTAGCAACACTACACTCGATTACCTCGTCCAAATCGCGAGCCAACCATACCTACCTATAGACAATATACCTTTTGAAGTGCCAGCCTCACTAGCATGTCCTGACGGCTCATCGACTGCTGAGGAAGTAGATGGAACTGGTTGATCCGGTGAGTTGGCTTGCATTTTGTGACACACTTCGAACGCTTGACCGACCGTACGAACGATCCGCATGGCTTGGCTCTGAAACAAACAGATCATTAAATAAAAAAAAAAATATGTAATCCGCCGTTTTATACCGGCGGCCATCTTAGATTTACAATGTTATTGATTTTATTAAATTGTATTGTCATCAAAATTAAAGGTGTAGACCAAAATTTCAGAACAATCTGACAACAGAAAGGTACTTAAATTTCAATTTCTAATTTCGACCCAAATACCGTATGTGTCGAACTAAATAAAACCGTTTAATAAACAAGATAAAGTAAAAAAACTAAAACCCAACTACGACAAAAAACAGATGAACATACATACATACATACATACATACATAGCCTGTCAAAATCATAACCCTCCTTTGGCTTTGCCGTAGTCGGGTAAAAAAAATAGGGTTTACGTTCGAAACAATATTCGAAATTCAAAAATAGGCGGCAAGGATCAGTGCGCGTTTCGCGTCAGATTATGTTACATTTTTATGTAGCTGTTTTTGGTTCGTATTATTGTTTTGCTATTTAAAAAGTTATGATATTTAAACAAATTTTATGTTTTAAAATTCATGCTTTCCTTGTATCTATTTTTAAAATGTCTTAACTAGTAAATCTTTATTATACTATTATTATCTTATGCCGAGATATAGAGTCAATGAATAATAATTAATAACACAAGGTAGGTATTAAGCATTATAACGAATATGAAGTATATGATATATATATTAACTTGTAGTAGGTCGCCAGAATTAGGGTCAGAGCGAAGCTGTGTTATATCACAACTAGAGCTTACTTTTATAGCCCTGCTTAAGTGAGAATAATAACGAACTTTATTATATTATTAAGCTTTATTACATATACATATAATATATACAAGATAGCGTTCTTTAGTATTTTTGGTCACTTGAGTAATTTTCAATTATGAATTTACAACACATTAAATGTCTTACATATAAAATATTATAGTTACTTCTAAATATTGTAACTTAATATCTCAAATAAAAAAAAATAATATCGTTAAATAAAGTTAATAATTAAAATATCCAATGTCATGTAATACAACTCTAGAATAAAACAACGATTGTTTTAATTTGTACTTAGAGCTATTGAATTTAACAAGCTACTTTCTTATAAATAATAAAATGAGTCTTCCTGATATTACATAATTGTTTGCACACATAACAAAGACCTATAATGACGAGGTACAATAAGCTTAATCTTTAATTAATCGCCCCGCTGAATATCGTATAGCAATTGTTTTTGCAAATTAATTCATTAACGTATACAAGATTTTCTTTGATACAAATATGCTTAGGATTATTGTGAGGGTTTTATAAATAATAAGATATTTATTTGAAAATGTAAACTTTGAAGATTTTTTTATATAAAAAAACGTGGACGTCAATTTTATATTTGTAAGTCATAAGCTATGTTATTTCACTCTTCTTTTTAACGTACGATACAATTCATAGAGCTTTTTATTTTTTCTTATTAAATCAGTTCAGAAAATTATGATATTTTTAATAGTGAAATCACCATATTAAAACCATGTTGCCTCGGGGAAAGAACCATAGATCATATAGGACCATCTTTCGCAACGTAAATTACACTCCACAATGTCGACCTCTTATAAAAGTATAAATAACAAGACTTACAGCATGTTAGATGCCATATTATTTTTGATTATCTAATCCATCAATAATCCTGTTATAATTAGTTTTGGCATATATTAAACTGTAGGCGGATTTCCCATTTCACGGCAGGACGTATAAATCTCCGCGTAACATGACAAAATATACATTTAGAATCGATCTTCTTTACGAAAACTATTTTGAATATGATTAATGAGTCCAGCCGTATAATATTTCACATTTGATAGCTTCAGAAAGATTAATTTGATAATATTGCGCGTTAAATAACCGTTCGTTCGCCATAAATTGTGTTGTTATGGGAGGTGCGGTTTATCTTTCCATCTTTATTTTACTACGAACTAACTCGATACATTGTGTATACAACGGAGCAGTTATGAATTTTTAGCCCCCATCATTGTATGTAATAATTATGTCTAGACGATGTTTTGACGAACTCGTTACATTGTTGAAATTTACCATGGCGTAGTTATTAGAATTACGTTTGATTGAATTAGTTTAAGTAACTTCATTAAATCTTAATGGGGCTATTACATATTAAAAGAAAGATTTTTGAAGAATTTTTTGTAAATACATTATATTTTACAGTAATATAAGACATCTTAAGACTTGTATGCAATAAATTTATTTAAATTCGCATGAAATCTTGGGAGGGCTTATGAGGATTTTTTATTTATTTGGAAAACTTTATATTCTAGAAATGACTATATAATTTATATCATATAATTTTTATCGTTCAAATATGTTGTTGTTGATTCAAGTAAATGTCAATATAGTTTTAACATGGATTTGGATGTACATATCAATAAAATCATCGATACAAATCTTATAAATCAAAATTTATTATAATATATATCGTACACACACACACACACGCACACACACACACACACGCACACACACACACAC
>JADANM010005835.1:8229151-8278143 GCA_026213755.1 Eurema hecabe | reverse complement strand
ACACACACACACACACACACACGCACACACACACACACACACTCACGTAATAAAAACGATTTCGACAACCAATTAAGCATATGTACCTACCGTAGGTATGTCAGAATTGACCTACCGTTCCAAATATTAGCGATCTTGACATTCGTGGTCGTTTTAATCGGTCAAGTTCTCTCGAATCGAATTCTATCCGATTGGACACGCGTTCAATTTGCACTATCGCTTATAAACATTTTCATTTGCAAAGCTTTCAGACGATTCGCAAAGAGCTCACCTCGGAAACAAGGGATAATTGTCAGCCGGTGGTTGACACAATTTTTCTTATATAAAATGTGGGTGAGTGTGGATGTTATTTTATAACGTTTTAAATTTTAAATATTTCTGTTCTTTTAATATTTGTCTTATTGTTTTATTTTCTATTGCCTTAAATATTATGACTTTATTTTACTATGTTATAAAGAGGTTTGCGTTAATAAGACGTTGTAGGAAATAATCTCTAAATTATGAAAATTGTACAAAGCAAAAATAATTACGGTATAGCATTACTTTCGACATGGCTACTTTTTGATTTGGGAAAATCTAAACAAATTTATTTCAAATAATAAAGAGAAGCATGAAATAATATTTTTCGAAATCACTCCATATTTTAATTACAATAGGGATGTCCGAAACACAATATGGTAAAAAGGGTATTATTCAAAAAACTCCACTTAAAAACAAATAACTGTCCAGAGCTGTTTGTGGAGCTGTATAAATTGTACCCGAGTGTAATTGTTGCCTAAATCCGGACCCAAAATAAAATGTAAAATAAACACGAATTATGAGAAACGTCCGGTTTTTGAGCGATGTGTTAGTATAGAAAGAGACAATTGCGTAGTTTTTTTAAAGAACGGTGACTGATATATACAGTATAATTAAAAGAATACACCTAATACCTAATAACCTTGTAAGAACCACAAGACATTAGAAAAAAGCATTACCATGTAGTGGAAACTAGAAAAAAGAAACCTTATAATCATTGTACGATTTGCCTTACATGTGCTTAAATTTTGGCTTGTGTCCAATAAACCCGGAATAGTAATAAATTCTCTGAAAATTTTAAAAATATGCATAGATTGTAACATTAAGTACATTTATATCATTGCGTTAAAGGGAAGTTAAGATCTGCATACAATTTTTTCATCTATAGAAAGTTCTAAAAAGTAAAAACTGGTTCTGAAGGAAGTTCCGTTTCATTCAATCGTTCCAACGTTCCGTTCCATCCGCAAAGGGAATTAAGACCGTATTGGGCAATGACTCGGTAATTCCCATATAATTTCTTCCTCAACAACAAACACATCTCATCCATCATCTTCGCGCAACCTAATAACGTTTACCATACATATTCGCACACATGATACATATTATGAAACAGTAACTCGTAACTCGTAAATTTAGTTTATATATAATATTATATCATCAGCCGTTTCGTGATAAGTCCTTTAGAATGATTTATTACGGCGCGTTGTTGGAAATATTTATTTCTTTTTGCCAATTGATACGTGCTTTAGTCAATGAAAGTTAAACATTGATTCTAGTTCATAATTTAAATTTTTTGATCAATTAAGTATATTATATTTAATAGATATGTTTTACACGAACAAATCAACCGAGAAAAGTGTTCTTTTTTCTAGCCTAAAATATTAAAAAATTATGAAATTTCAAAGATTGAAATCTTGTAATGAGTCGAAGAATAAAGCGTGCTTACATGTGAAATGAGATCCATTGTGTTTTATTATTTTTTGTATTATAATTCGTACTATCGTTGGACATTCTAAACACCAGAAACGTATAACTCGACGCGTTGCCTAAAGCAGACTTGTGGTAAGATAACCTAATAAGGATATTTTTGCGTCTTCAAAATTTTGCGCCCATAACAAAAATATATTATAACATAGTGTCATTGTGTCTGATGTATTAAGATCTTAGTACGCGTTAGACGGTATGTGTTGGAACTGCTGAATTTAATATCCTTCTTTGAGTAAGCACGTAGAATAAGAAGCATTAAATCGAGACGTATTACGATTTCTTAATATCCTATAAGGACGTGACAGCGAGTACTCAAAGCGATTATTGCAAGTTCAACAAATGTCAACATATTATTATTAAAAAAGTTCTTTATTTTCTGGTATTTTTAAAGCTCCAACACTATTTAAATTGAAATAAGTTGAAAGACAGTAACACCTTCGACCTTTCGCTCTGATTTACTTCTGAACTTCGTTTAACATTTCGTTTAAAGTCATAATATTTAATGAAATGCCATATTTTATAAAACATCAAAGTGCTAACAAGTTCAGCCGTAAGTTGAAATTGCGAAATATCTTTGCAAATTATTTCTGACTGTTACGTCAAAATATAGAATAGCACCATCTCCAATTATTCGTAACAATCTCCAATTTATAATTAAGGGCCCAACAAATTATTTGTTTCCTTGAAAGGCGTTTAATTAATTTCATTACTGGCAAGCCCAGTGTCTAATAGTAGAGGTGGAAGACGTAAATTGTCAAAGTTAACAGAACATTCTAGAATTTATATTGGAAACGTGTAGTTAGATCACAGGGACTAGAATACGAATGATATAATTTTTGCCTGCAAAGGGTCTTTATTATATATTCTGATTCAGATGGCAACTCCAATTTAGTTGAAACTTTCCATCTCCCGAACTGAATTGCTTTTATAAATAACATGACCAATAGAAATTTATTAAATTTTAGGTAAAGCAGAAAAGCACAAAATATTGAAACTACTCTAGGAATAATATGAAAATACTAACAAACTATTCCAGTACAGTAACTGATATAGTACCTACTGTTATGGAAATGTCATACTGTACTGAGCAGTATAAGAACCCCAGCCGGAATCACCTGTAACCTCTTCGAAATAAAAGGTTCCGAGTCTAATGCTTTCAGAACGTAAATTTGTCGTTCCATTATCTCTGTTTACACCGCAAACGATAAAATAAAAAGCTTTGTAGTCGTATCTCGCCTACGCTGCGCGTGAATATTCTTCAAAACTACGGAAAAGGATTCTACAATCGCAATTCACACGACAGCGACAATGGGAAGGATTTAATTAAGGAACAGGAAAAAAGGACGATTGTCGATTTTTTTCGGTTTTTAATCTGCGAAATTTTGTGTGTGGTGCCAGCAAATACGGTGTTATTTAAATGAATCAGTCAGTTCATGAATGAGAATTGGAAAATCGTTGAAATGTATAAAGTGCTAATTTTTATTTAATGTCTTGATATTGTGAAAAAAACATTGGGTCTAATAAAATTATCAACATAGCGTTTGCTCATAATTTCAAAAACAGACAATTTAAAAAAAGTTAAATTTCGTATTGACAATAAAAAAAACAAATACTGAAAGGAGTATTTAAGGTATTTGTAAACAACAGATAAGCAAGCTCGAGGAGAACGGCAATATTCTTCGGATAACTCAATTTATCGTCAATATCCGACCCAATAACCACTTTTATAGCTAAATGCTGAATTGCTTCCAACCAAAACAGTCATTTATTAATCCGTAATTAATCTACCGTGATCGTTGTTAATATACCCTAAACGATATATGTATACAAAACATTACATTTATATAATATAAGAGCTTTTTTACGTAATGAATAATTCTATAGAACTTACTCAATAACAAACTGCGACAGATACAAATTATCATGAATTTAAACACAATATTGTAAAATACATTATAATAATCTCCAATTGGACAATCGCAATTTTGATAATGATGTCCGCATTCTTTTTTTTGAATTCCTGCCAATGTTAATTTATTATTTATAATCTATCTTGCCAGTATTTTTCGAAGTGGATTAGCTAATAACATATAAAAAAGATGTGACGGATTTATTTGACAATGGCAACATTCGGTGAAAAAGAAGTACAAGGCGAAGAAATAAGATTTCGCCGCGATGACATCAAAGGCCTATTACAGCATTGAAATGCCGAAAGTTTGGGACAAAACCATTGTCGAAGGAGTCTGTAATAATTAACATTCTGCCAATTGGCCTGAAGTGAAAACTTTAGTTAACACGAAACTTGGGGAGATACTTTTCTCACTTTCAATTTGTTGTGAATTCGTTTCTTAGAATTCTATGTAGACAATATTTTAGTTCGAGTTTTCCTCCGCCAAGCGGGCGGGGAACTTAAATTAACCTTTATTAATAATTTAAAGGAGGTAATGTTTGTAGATCGTAGTATATATTGGTGGTTTTCTAATCTTCTGAATAGATTTTATTAATGACTTATAAGTTACTAGCTGCTGACTCCGTCCGCGTGGACTTTTTTTAAACTTCCCCCCCCCCTTTTAACCCCTTTTTCTTAGTTAAAAATTAGCCTATGTTCGTTCTCAGGCTGTGTACCAAATTTCGTTCTAATCAGTTCAGCAGTTTTGGCGTGATGGACAGACAGACAGAGTTAGAAGTTCTATGAAATATAATATTGAAAAAACATTCTGACGTTTGACGTCGAATGTGTGCTACTACCCTTATTATAACCGATTCAAAGTGACGAAGACGTTATGTTAATGAAAATTAATAATTCGTACGCTCAGTTGACATCTAATTAGTTTTGGTGAAGTTGAGTGATCCTTCGGCACAGCGAAAGTTTGACTGTAAGGACAGTTAGATATTCAAAATGGTGGTCCACAGTTCTGAACTGTCAATTTAAGTTTATTCTTAAAAGTTGCTTGAGTTGAAACGATCGAAAATATAAATTAGTAGATTCTAATTGTGATATTTTTGAGTAAAAATCCTGCCACTTATAAATTATATTGCATTTTGTTTCTTAAAAAAATATTTGAAAATGTTACAAGTGTGTTAGCCATAAATGTTTATAGTGACTACATAATCTGTATCAAAATTAAAAAAAGAAAAAAGAGAAAAAAACTGGCATGTTATAAAATTTAACCATAAATTAAAAAAAAAAACAAAAACCAGAGCTCGTAGATATTATTCAAACACAGAATTCGTGCTAAGCGGTTAAACTATTCAAGTTTATCTCCAAAGCTTCACACAAGACAGACCTTTGATACACAACATGGGTTGGCTTCATTCATGTCCATTAGCACTTGCTAACATAAACCCACGAATTAATGATAACCTTGCAACGGGTATTACGTACCAAAGTGATGTTCGCATCCAATTATTTAGTTAGCTCCTACGATATAATATGTAGGGTTTACATATTTTTAAATGAATTGGTCCTTACTAATCTATACTAATATATAAATCTGAAGTTTGTTTGTTTTTTTGAACGTGCTAATCTCAGGAACTACTGGTTCGAATTGAAAAATTCTTTTTTTATTGAATAGACAATTTATCGAGGAAGGCTTTATCACGCTGCGACTAATAGGAGCGAAGAAATAATGGAAAAACAAATCAACGGGGACGAAGTCGCGATCAACAGCTAGTATATTATATGCGTATTTGTGTGGATGTATGGAAATGTTTGTTAGGCACAAAAGCTGCTGAAATTTGCCGTAAAAGGGTGTTTTTATCTTTGGATTAACTGATACAACCTTTTAAGCCAGTAAATGGAACTAACTCTTCACGCAAGTAAAACCATAAGGCGTAGTGAGTATTACGACCATACAAAAATCTTTAAAATTTCAGATATACCAACAGTATTAAAATATTTAGCAGTTAAACTATATATAACATAGTCCTATTTTTTTATATTGTATGTACAAGTTTATTTATGGCCCATACACATAATAATAATGTAGATCATTTGATATAAGAGTTTATAAAATCAACTAAGTAAAGCCACAGATACTGTCTGTAATATTTACCTATTTATAATATTAATATATTATGTACATGTAATGAATGGGAGTGACGATAGAAATATACTCTGTGACGCAAAAGTTCTTATTCAATGTAATGACTCCGTACAACTTTTGACAAACAATTTTTCAAATTGTCATATTGCTGTCTAAAAGAATATTTCATAAGACACACGTCGTTTCAGAGAGATTCAAAGACGAAATAAAAACGGAAATAGAAAAGTTGGTCGGTCGGATAAAACAATAGATTTTTTCTTTTTTCGTATTTAGCATTAAAATGGCGTATATTTTTTTACATATATATTAAAATACTTATCCACAAACAATCGTTTTCTATTAACGCCTCAACAATTTTGCGTTGTCTATTCTCTATACCTCGATAATATCGTCTCTCCCTATATAAAATGATGAATAGCTCTATTTTTGTTGAAATCTATGAATAAATTTAGCCGGTCCCTAAAAACGTTGAAAACTTCCGCGAAAACGTCACATACGCACAATCCAAATAAAATATAGGACAATATTTGTAGAGCTCTCATCGCTTCGACTGTATCGAAATAACATTATGAATTGTGTAATTCTATGAATATAGCGGGATGTTTAGTTAGTTCAATAGGTTTCATTATTTCGCAACCCGATCGTAATTGTAGATATAATAAAAAACTATACTTTGCTAAAGACTTATCTGATGTAGATATTTCACGAGCAAATGTTTTCAAAACTACCTCTCAGTCGCCGCAGTACTTAAGAGTTTTGTTGACATAATTACTTCGATTTATTAGCACCATTTCTTGAAATCAATCTCAATTTAATAGTCCTCCAACGCGAAGCCAGTAAACATAAACGGCCAATCAAAGCAAAACAAATTAATAAACTTTGATCTCGGTGAATTGTTATTGTGAAGTCGGGCTATTCTTTGGGTTGATTGTATTCTTAGACTCAGCCTAGGTTGAAATGATCGATATATTTATTAAGCAGTAAAATTTCGAGGCTATTGTAATTAAATACAATTTATACCAAAATAATGACAGAAGAATATTCAAGCATGAAAATGAGAATTCTTAAAATAATCGTATTATCAATATATGCAAGTGTGTTAATACCAGGAAACTGCAGTTTCTAGTATTGAGGGCAATATATTCCGAATAAGACACTAATGCATCCGCATGCTGCTTGCACTCGCATGAAATATTTGACAGCGGCTACGATCGTTTCACACCTGAATAGCGATAGCAAAATTACCTGCTTAATACAACTAACGCAGTTTCAAAATACACGGACGCCCATAAAAATTACTAGGAAATGTTGCCAAAACAATAATGTTGTAGTATAACCGAAAAATCGTAGGGAACGTCAAACATTTGTGATAAACAGGCAAAACTCACCTCCAGATCAGAATCGATTCCATCTGTATTAGAATTCGGTTCATTTCGGATTGATGTGTGACGCCGCGTGAGGCTGTTAACACCCATAAGTTTACTAGAACGTCCAAGAGTAGCACTACCACTTGTAATAATTTCTGGTTCACGAAACGAAAGTTTCTTCCTCGGTTTTTCATTGTTATCCTGCATATGAACGTCCTGATTCAGCCTATCCATCAACGGCAGCACTAATCGGGATTGTACATAAACTTCGTCAGAGGACTCAAACCGGCGATGTAATGGGGACATTTCTCTCGGCAAACTGTTACAATTGTATTCCAGAGCATCCTCGTATCGTTTAGTAGCTCCAACCGATACAGGTCGCGGTCTTTTATCGACGTATTCTCTAGTTGATTCATCTATTCGACTCCTATGCTTTACCTTTCTGATTTCACTGAACTCTGGTTCCGAGCGGCTGCTTTTAAGCCTTTCTTTTTTAATTTTTGTTTCTTGCTTCTTCTGTCGGTCTTTGGATTTGAGAGCACCGAGAGAGACAAGCGTGCTCCTCGCTTTGAGGAGTACTTCGGAGGGCAAGCTTTTGAGGAGGTGTTCGTTGCGGCGATGTTTGTCGTGGTCCTTGTTAGACATGTCGACGTGTGTGTGGAGCACATGTGATTAATCTGACTCGTTCCGTGTTAGCGTGTGAGCGTTCTTCCGCCTTGCTTCCCACGAAACAACTGATTCGGTGGCCGCATGGTCGGCGCGTGCGTCGCGCGTCTCGACCACCACAAATAAACACTGCGAGTATTCCCACCTCGGGCGCGCACTGAACATGACATAGACATTGCCAACACGAATATCTTAGTCGAGTGAGTATCAAATACAAGAGCCATTAATCAGCGGTTCCTATGCTGTTTATGTAATGCCTGTCAGGGATATTTCGGAACCTGTCGGTATAATTTCCCACTTCAAATACGTATATTTTCTACTAATACTAATTCAATGTTCGATTGAAATATATTTTATATAACCACACCATTACGATTAACACTGAAAAATGTTTTGGTGAGCGAAAGGGGAATAAAAGGGGTGCTTTATCATCTGCCATAATGTCTGAGTGTCCTGTGATGTGGAAACTTTTATGTTTATATGACAAAGGTTTTTTATTTCTCATTTAGATACACACCTTTCATATTCACTAAGAGAGAAAATACAACATAAAAGATTTAAAGTATTTGTATTTTTCAAAGAAATTACTTCGGAGAGCTAAAAATATATAAAGAGCGTAGCAATCTATTTATAGGGGCAAATTAAAATAGCTTCTCCCATTTCAATTAATTAAAGTTAAAAGTCTTCAAATCGCTGGTTGATCCTTGAAAATAACTTTGAGACAGATGCTCTAGTAAAGAGTGGATGAAATTTTGATATTCAACACCCATCAACAAAATTAAATTTTCTTGTAAGCCCTATTTAACAATACAACGGAATTAAATAACATTCGCAAAATGAAAATACTTCAGGTTAGGTATATTAGTTAATTAAATATTTCTAATGGCATGGAATAATATCCGGGGTACCGGGGGTAGGTCTCTTTCGCAGGAGACCGACTGGGTGGGTACCCCCACAGTGCCAGACATTCTACCGCCTGAACAGTGATGTGAAAATGTCACTGTGCTCCGGTCTGAAGGGCACTGTAGCCAGCGAAATTACTGGGCCAATGAGTCTTAACATCTGATGACTCAAAGTGGGGAGCGTCGGTGTAGTGCAACCCTGCCCGGAGTTGGGCTTTATAGCAAAGTTCCGGGTAGCACTGCATTGGCTATGGGCTGGCGTTACTCTTACCATCAGGAGTGCGTCCAGCTCGTCTCCCCTCTTCATAACATAAAAAAAAACAAAAAAAAAAAAAAATATCAAGTTGCTTAGTAAATAATTATATGAAATTAAGACTTAATTAAGACTTAATAAAGACATATCTTTAATTCTTAAAATATTTAAAAATCTAACTTGCTCTTACTGGCTTGTTAAAAATGAAAAATTTCTTGACGTCATTAAATTACTAAGTCCATTAGATGACTTTTATTTTTTATACCGAGACTTACTCTAGGATAAAATTATTTCAAGGACCTAATATTAAAACAAATATTTACTTTTAAATGTTACTCTAAAACTTGAAGTTAGCTAGAACCTGAAGAACCAAACCTAAGGTTAGTATTAAATAGTTTTATACAGTTTAATTGAAAAAATAACTTACAAATAATCTCCGTCATTGTTTTGTAAACAATGAATGTTTGTCTTTTACCCATTACTATATTATTGTTTTTACCCATTATCTTTTTCCAGCCTGTACTATAGGAAGCATAGACGAAACAAACAAAAAAAAAGGGATCCATAAACAAGACCACAGATAAACATATATCACGTACTTACAAAGCATCCCTAGAAAAACATTCCCGAACCAAACTCAATAAAATTAGTATTAAACACGGTTTTATGATTTGTTTTTTGACTACATTTGCTTGTAAATGTCAGATTACGCTGACGAGATTTACGGCATGCAAAATACAGGATCTTAGCGAATCTATCTATAAAGATAGTATTGACTGATTGAATGCAAATTAAAATAAACAGTCGGTTTCAGTGCAAGGGCGCTGTCCGTAAAACAAATAAATACTTCGTATATACAAAATGAAATATAATTATACAAACAGATCCGTGGATATCTTTGCTTTATAGTGTATGTAAATATGGTAATAATTAATTATATCATGATAAGGCAAGCAATATACTCACACATAAACAAAATTAATTTATTTGTAATTAATATATGTAGTATTGTTTTTTTTTTAACAATAAACTTAAAAACTAGCTTATTAATATTAAAATTACAGTAATTTTATCAGGCTTTAAAGCGCCTACAAAAATGATAATACAATTATATTTAACTAGATTGAATCTGAAATAAATGCGCTAATAAAAACATTACGCGGTTATATAATAATATAACAATAGTTTTGTAACAATTGCTTTTTTGCATAAAATTAAATCTGGCTAAGAAACGATGCGGACGGTAGAAACAAAAACTAGATGAATCGATCATGTATTAAGACTAGGGATGCCACGAATATTCGGCAACTATTCGGTATTCGGCCGAATAGTACGTACTATTCGGCCGAATACCGAATAGCAAATCATGTAAATAAAGACACGCTATTTTACTCAAAATTATGTACCTATTTCCAAATTACAACATTCTAGTAGTTAAAATTAATCAGTGGTAAATTGTGATGGATAAAAACGAGCTTTTCGGCATTTTTCAACTCAGAAAATAACCTCTCACTATAAACGCTAACATTCCAATATGGGCTATTTTTTATCATCCATTTTATAAGCCATTTGGCGAAAAAGAGTGTCAACTAACTTCTTAGCAAAACAGTTATTAAGTTTCACTTTACGTATTACTTATATACTAAAAAGCGCTCCGTGACCCGATTTACTCGCAAACGAAACAAATACAAACAATATTTGCATGCACCCCGCCCCGCTCGCACGCCGTCGTCGCCTGCAGCGCGAACGCAGCGAGAAAAACAACTTGTCTTATTCCAGCTAATGCACCCCTATTAAGCATGTACTTCACGCCGAACATTCGGCGCCGAATATTCGGCGCTTCGGCCGACAGCGTAGCCGAATATTCGGTATTCGGTATTCGGCCAATTCACTATTCGTGGCATCTCTAATTAAGACCAGTGAGGCGAGTCACGATACGGACCGACCTGCCCCCCGCTGCCGTACCGAGGTAGCGAGCGCGCGGGTAGCAGGCAAACACTCACGCGGCCCACATCATTGGTCGCGCGGAAATGTATGTATGTAGTATTAAAATCGATATAGATATAAAACTAAGACGGTTTTGTTACAACACATAACTCGAGACTGGACCTAGACTAATCGTCATGGTTTTTGGTTCGTTGGATTGGTCCTCGCCCCGAATAGCAGAATACATCTTAAAAATAATGAAAGCTTTATGATAGTCCACGCGGACGGAGTCGCGGACAACAGCTAGTTAGTTAATAAAGGTTCTTCCATACAGATGCATTGTCGTCAATATTTTTCTATACTATTCCTTCCATTTCTTTCTTGTTTCATAAAACTAACCCATATTTATATTGGTATGACGAAGCGCTTGAAAATAACGGAAAACTACCACAGGCCACTTCTAATTTTCTGGAACTTTCCGGAAAATGTTTCCGATAAAGCTAAAGCGCCTAATAATACTATTACCAAATAAGTTTCATATTTGATCAAGGTATGGAAAAATTTGATCGCATGGTTAAACATCAAACAATATCAATCGAACTAACATTTTTAATCTTAACGATCTAGTACTTTTGGGGATATAATGATCGTCCTACCTTATAATTTTGGTTACCGCTTAGAAATTGAAATTTCGAAGTAACACTTATATAATATTGCAGTTGCCCGCGACTCCGTCCGCGTGGACTTTCATATAAACTTTGACCGCCCCTTAAAACGTAGTCTATGTTTTATCTCAGGCTGTATACAGATAGTATACCAAAATTCATTACAATCGGTTCAGTAGTATTGGCGTGAAAGTGTGGCGTGGCGTTACAGACAGACACGTCGGCGTTACACACACGGTTTCTTTCGCATTTATACTATTAGTGTGGAATTTACATGAATTTACTTTAAGGTCCTTATTCATTGCCTTTTCTTATAATGTTTAATTAGCATCGCCAATAATATTTATGATAGTTATATTCTGATAGTTAGCTCGATATAGTATATTTGTTAGATTAAGGTTATACTTGTAAATTAAAAAATTGTTTGCCGGACGGAAGACCTAAAATTTTTTTCTTCAACTTATCTTATTTTTTCTTTCTAATACATACACAGAGTCAGACGTAACTGTAGTCTATATCTATACATATAATAAAAACGTAACGAGTCGCTGTCTGTACATGGAAGATATATGAGAAAAAATATTATAGGAGACCTTTATTAACGCAATAGAACCCAAAACAATGATTTTTGAAAATTTTGTCTGTTTATCTGTTTGTTTGTGCACGCTAAGCTCAGAAAGGGCTTATCCTATTTAGATGGGGTTTTCAATGATATATTGTGGTAAGCCTCACTTAACATTTAGTGTTTAATTCCTGTCAATCGGTTGATAAATAAAAAAGTTATGGCTATTTAAAGAATCACGATGAACTTGCTCAACTGTTGGCGCGTGTTAGGCATTTTCAAAAATGCTGCCCAACGTCACTTTTCTACGCGGGCGAAGTCGTGGGCACAGCGAGTAAGAAATAAGCTTGTTCATTGAAGAGTGAATTTCAAAGTTTCCTTGTATAGCCTTTAAGTATCATTAAGTAGGTACAACACAATGTAAAGAAGACTTATGTAGTTTTGAGGCTTTTCTTGCCTTGACCTTGGCGGTCCTATTGCACAAGGATATTAAAAGCGAAATATTTCTAGGAATGTTTTAACTTCTCCTTCATAAGAGCTTTAAAGTTCATTTTAAATGAAGTATTATTTGACTTGTTGTTTAAGGAGTATGTTAATTAGGTATCACGTTCTGGAATATTGAAGTATTTGTGATGTAGCATTGAATTATTTTACGTACTTAAGTGACGTACTTTTTGAGGCTTATAGTTCGTATTAATAAAAATCTGTATATAATATCTAAATGTTAAAGGATCGAAGAGTCGATGAGAACTCACTATAAATTATTTTAAAATGTGGTATATAAAGGATATATGCCTTTATATACCATTGTCTCTAAAATCATACATAATGTACTCATATATTGCGTATTAATTTAGGGAGTGTTTGCCTGCCCGTTCTTTTAAAAATAATTTCTTAATATAGAGTTTAGACTACAGCCTATTGCGCTTAATTTTCGAGATTTTACGGCACAGTTAAGTGTAAACAAATAAATAATTGGCGCTAACTAAGAGCGAGCTAAAATCTGCATTATTTTCCACCACGTCACACTCGTAGGTCTTTGATCTCGACTTTATTATTTGCGTTCAAATAAATATCTATCCAGAACGTCAAACCGCCGCGATCTTCCGCAGCTCGATATCACGAGAACCGTCTATTTTTATTCGGCCGAGAATAAATGATATGTCTTATGTCGCTGACGTTACCTGGAACTGAGATTTATACACGCATAAGCTTGACACTGGATCTGCTATTTTTTCAGCTGTGAATTATGCCTACAGTGAAAACGAGTTCTTCGCTTCTTTGTTAAAATGGGAAAAGTTTTAACTCGCCTCTTCTGGAATGAAGGCGCTACACAACGTTTGGACCATTACTGCCAGTCTTATCTAGTACAATTTGGATTTCGTATTACATGTTTAAAAAAAAACTAATTTCAAATTTAAAATATGTTTACTACGATAACAATATTAAATCATACATGCTTATAATTAAGCTATTTAGGGTAACTAATGTAATATGTATACGTATCACGTCTATAAACAAGATTGTTAGCAAATTTCGTAGCCAAGTACTGAAGTCGCAAGTATTAAGGGAAATCCCTTGAGTGCTTTAAAACTGCTTTAGATAAAGGCTTGGTCAGACGACATACTTTGCTTAGGGTTTTGTGCAAACTGGGTTTTAAGCTATTGAAAGTGTGTTGGAACTGTTACTGGGAGTTTCTTAATGCGCTTAAGAAATGAAACATTCTAAGTCGGTTAGTTATTATGGAAAACACGTTTTAACATAAGTTAACAAAAAACTTAGAACTATAGAATATTTTTTTTGTTAAAACCGTATATGTATATAAAGGGTTGTCTAGATTAATTTAAAATCAAGCTTACCGGGCTTCCAAATTCTAACGATTCAAAGGATTATATTGAAAAGGTTGTTGGATAAAGAAATAAGCGAAATGGAGACAAATTGATGATATGCATACTCACCATTTGCATACGTGTCCAAAATTAGAGAGATTATAATGCTGACTAATGAATGAGTTAATGGGTCTTTTCATTTAAATAAAAATCAGCCAAGTACGAGTCGGACTCGAACGCACGAAGAGTTCCGAACCGTTATGTGTAACAATGGTAGGGTATCAATATCGAGCCACAACAAGCAAAAATACACGTATGTTTTATATAAAGGAAAGAATAATATATCATTTGTAAGACTTTTATTTATAGAGCTAAAAGCACTACTCCGAATGCAATCGTCGTCAATATCGAAAAATGTTGGTATCGCTTACCGAGTTATGAAACTTAAGCTACTCTAATATAGGATCGACCATGAGTTCATCTTATTGTTGTCGAAAAAGTTTTTATTTTTATTGGAAGTCGCTCAAAAACTGTATCGAAACTAGACAAAATTGACGTCGATTGTCTTCGGAGTAGAGCTATAAGTGACAGACGAATGGACAATCTCATTTTTTACCCCTATTTACGGTAAACCACAAAAAACAAATAATTAAACCTGGCATTTTAGTAATCGCGAAATAATTATTACAACATTCTTCTTAGAAAATAATTTCTAAAAGTTCGTTTAGAATAAAAATTAATCATTCTATTCGATACAAATTAAGTTAATTCGAATAAAACGAAGCGAAATAAGGGTTTTCTATTCTTTTAACACGATGCTATAGGCAAAGAAATTATACCGAATTTTAATAGTTACACTACTTACTTTGATTAACAATACGAGTGTACGTAGGTACATAACATTTTTAGAAGAATTTAGATTGCTTTTGTTTTTAGTTAATTTATATCATACAGACGTAAGTTAATATTAAAACCTACTGTTCTATTATTTTTTTTTATCAACACTTGAAGTCTGTTTTATTAATCTACGCATATACAAATATGTAATATCAATGTAACAAAGATGTCCAAGGTTCATAGTTACTCGATACTCGATACATAAGTCTATAGTTTCGACATTAATAATTCAAATGAACGCACAGAATGAAAATCAAATTATCATTATTAAAATGTATGCTCTTTACAGAATTCGACATTAAAATCAACATAGAAATAATTCCCGCGGTATTAATGCAACATTTTCTGCATAAAATTTCTCTTTGACAGATTAACTTTAAAATTTTAACTAAAGCGCTCTCAAACTCCTCTTAAAACAAGGTTAAGCTCGTGTTAAATGGTTTTTAAGCTGTTTCGGTAACTGTTGGTCATTTATAAGGCTGCTTTTTGTTGATATAGGTATCAATATACAGCTTTATTTTGTACTAGAATCTTAATTTTACATTTTTTTTGTTAGAGTTGACCCCATTGTGGTTTTAAGATGAATATATTATATACAATATCGCTTTCGTTTTTCAATGTTTTCTAATTAATATAGTAATATTACGGTAATGTTTTTTAAAAAATAATATCGATTTATGATGCTTTTAAATAATACCGCAGGAAATTAGATATCTAATACGAGTTTTTATTATAACTTTGCAATATAATTTATATGTACAGGTTTGGTTTTTCTTCCCTTCTGGCAAAATGACAGAATAATTCAATTTCGTGGAAGCAATTATGGGCTGTTTACATTTATTTTGGCTACACATAGTACAATTTTAGTGTACAATAAACTAACGCTACACGTGGAAATGTATGGTCATCGTTATTACCGCTAAACTTTCTTCACGCGACCAAAAAGTTAGGACGAGGATTCAGAAATATAGTCCTAAATCCTTTAACAACAAAGTTAACCCTATAACTCTAAATTTCCCTCGGGAGACATTAAAAGACCATTAGTGACACGACGGTTGGAGGGTATTTTGAAAACAAAATGTCGGATCACACTCGACATCGGCCAATCGGTGTTTTTGGCATTTTTGTATATATATTTAATAAAAAATAAAAGTGTGAAAAAGTTAGATTGACATAATAAACTCTGTTGTGTTACGCGTTTCTATCCGCACACTAAAAAATATCATTAGTTTATGAGTTGTTGTTCCCTGTTAAAAAATATTTATTTTTTCCTCTCGTCACGACATTTATTTATAGCATATTATACTGTTAAATTATTTGTAATTATTGCTAAATAATTTTCGGTTTGAATGATTAATAAATTAGAACATAAGCATAGTTTGTAGCACAACACCGGAGTCCCTTGACACGAAACTCGGTATTAAGCCAGTATAAAGATACAGAATGAAAGCGTAGTAATATCTGTCCAAACGCATTTCGTAGCGTAGCAGTTCTATTTACAAAGGTAGCTAATTATTCCGAACTGTGTCCTGTTAAAATGGCAATAATTCTTCCCAAAATAATTTGACAAAGACGTTAACATAATCACGAAGCACTGAGACAAAAGGTAAATAAATATAAATCAGTTTTATTGCCGGAATAAAATGCTTTACGGGCAGAGAAAGTAATTTATGAGTTGGGCTTCAGATCGAGAATTCACGAGAAATTTGACTTAAATCGAGAAGGGAAAAAGTCTCAATATCAAATCTCGAGAAATCTGTGGTTGTCAAAACAACTACTATAGGTTGTAAGTTATAAACTCCAAAAATAATGCTATAAATATGCATAAAAATTGTTAACTATGTATAACGTTCTGTCTCCAGGAAATAAACTAGTGCAATATAATAAATTTCAATAAAAATAAATTTCTCGAGGATCTCGAGAAATCCAGTTCCAAATACACGTAAATGTAACAAAAAACATTGTTATTTTTATTTATTTCATTCTTAAGAATAGTTGAAAAACAAATTTATATTTATACGGTAATATCTTACTTTAAGTTTTTTATATAAATACTAGCTGTTGCTCGCGACTTCGTCCCCGTCGGATCTATTTCTATTATTATGTTATAGTGAGTCAAGCTTAGAAGATAGACATATTATACTGTCGCTTATATCTTCGCTCCTATTAGTCGCAGCGTGATGTTATGTAGCCTAAAGCCTTCCTCGATAAATGGTCAATTCAATAAAAAAAGAATTTTTCAATTCGAACCAGTAGATCCTGAGATTAGCGCGTTCAAATAAACAAACAAACAAACAAACAAACTCTTCAGCTTTATATATTAGTATAGATTTCAATAAAAATAAATTTCTCGAGGATCTCAAGAAATCCAGTTCGAGATTACACGTAAATTTAACAAAAAACATTGTTATTTTAATTTATTTCATTCTTAAGAATAGTTGATAAACAAATTTATATTTATACGGTAATATCATACTTTAAGTTTTTTGTATAAATATCTACGCAATATACTGACCTTTCTGCTGCTTTTGAAGACGTTGCATTTAAAAACGTTAGTGGCACCATCCCTCGCGATGTACGAGAATATCTTCAAGTCCGAACTGTCGTGGGAAACATAGAAGATGCGATATATCGGGTGATGCATTATCTCGATGGCCTCATTGCACGTATTATTTTTGCGTCCAAACAGTTTCGAACTCGGACTCTGAAACAAAATGGATCATAAATACTTTTTACAGCACACGGCTAATGGCAACATCGTTCTGAACTTCTAAAAGCATTTCAAAGGGCTGAGAGTATCGGGAGTTATGCTTGGGTTCAAGACATTGATTTAAAGTTCTTTAATAGCTCTACTCTGTAAATAATGAGCAAGGTGTTGCGCGCACAGAAAATTAATTAAATTGAATTATGAGTAGATTCTTGAATTAGTCTGCTAACTTTTACGTTTGCGTATAATTATAGTAAAATTCGCTAAGATTTATAAAGTCAAGCACCATAATAAAGCTAAACAGAAATAATAAAAATTTATCATCCGACAATATTAAAATAACCGAAATGTAGCAGTAGCAGTTGGTAACTTTGGGAGTAAAAATCGGATTTGCTTTCTGAGTATTCGGGTGTCGAATAATGGGGCGCGCGTGTTGCGGACCCCGATCACACGAGCTCTGAATAACTTATGAGCGCCTGGTACATTTAGCGCGGAATTGTCCTTTCACGCATATTTTAACAATTTCAATAATTAAATCGTGACCATGGAAACTGAGGTCAAAAAAGGTTATTACATATATATTTATTAAATTAATAATACGTATTTTAGATAAAAATGACGCTTATAAAGATGGTGCTAACAAGAAAGAATAAATAATAGAATCTCATTATCTCAGAGCAAATTACTACAAAAATACTAAGAACGCTTCAGCTTCATCAAGAATGCCTAGAAAATTCTATTAAAAATAGCATTTAATTAATAGTTCCAAGAATAAATGCTTTCGACACAATTAAGAGTTCCATTAAGCTGTCGATGGGAAACTGACTATTCTATAATAGAATCATTTTCTCTGACACTGGTACAGAACCTATTCCTAATATTAAAAAGATAACATTAACATTGTTTACAGGGAAATAAGTAGGCACACCGACATGAAATATTTTACGTAACATTTTGAAAAGTAGCACTTTAAACCGAGATACAACCAGGTTCATCAAATATTAACGGTATTCCAAAAACAAAAGTTTCCGATGCCGGTAACTACTCAAAGATGTGACTGGTTAGCAACCGCATATAGTCGAGTGGTGCTCTTCGTTAAAACTGACAGTTGAAGCGAAAATCTGAATCTCTATTTACGATGGAAAATGATTATGGTTTTAAAGTATGGGTCAGGTATTATTTATGTTTATGACTCCCTAATAGAACAAAATTAAAATAAGAATTTAAATCATTATTTTACGTACTTATGAATCAATCAATAAAATATTTAATATTTCATTTCATATAAAAATGCATTTAAAACAATCGTTTCCACCTAATTAATTTAATTGTTGTACAAGTTATGATTGATAATATTTTATTGCTAGGATCTATACTCTCTATGATAATTACCTAATCATATGTAAAGTTTGTCTATGAAAGACTTATCATATTTTTTGACTTTTATATGTTGTTATTACATACATTCGATTGACGCCTTTTCAATACCTATTTACATAAGTATATAACAAAGCAGAATAAAACCCACATAATACCTATATGGTTGTATTTAATATATGTGGTTTTTTAGTACAGTAATATACGACGATAGAGGTCGTTTTTATTTATATTCTGATTTACATTTTCTAGAATATATTGCTTTAACGAAAGCTGTATTATATCTTAATCTGAATAAATGTAGTAAATAAATTCTTTTTCAGATTTATAAAATTACCGTTTTCAAGATCCCTGGTTTTTGTACCATAAAATTATAGTATATGGAGCAAATCATAAAAATAAGTGTGTAAGCCAGCTAAGAATAATCTTATAAAAAATCATAACGTTGCAACGCAATGCAACTTTGGTTTTTTTAACTAATAAAATTAGGCTAACTAAAAAAACTAAAAAATCTGACTATAATATTGATTTTAAGTCAAAAACTTACCTTTCCTTTGGTAATTTTGCTACGCGTGGTGACTTTAACGCCATCTGTTGAGACGTCGACTGTCACTTTGCGTTTCTTCACGCCGCGTGCTTTGAATTCATACTGCAAAAAAAAAGATAAAAAATATTGAACTGATTTGACATTAAACTAGTTCATTCATTCATCAAAAATATGTTTAGCTTTAACAATTTTAATTCTAATTTTCAAGACCCATATACCAAATAAAACAACATAGGTCATAGCCTATTTCCAAATCTTTTTATATAGTATAGTATAAGACTTTTTAAATCGTGGCAATATTAAAAAAAAACTTTAACACCTGTTAAAAAATTCGTTTCGATACAAGTGACTACTTCACTTTACTTTTTTTATATAGAAATTATGGATAAAACTGATACTATTGTTTCGACGAATAAGTCTCTATCTCATCTCCTACGATCTATTCCCATTAGAGCAACATAATACATATATCCTAGATCAATTCATTCACGTCGGGAACGATCAGATGTCTCAATTTACGTACATCATAGGCAAGTTAAAGCGTATATTCCATTTAACGCATTGTAAGATAGATATTAGTTTACGATTTGAACACATATTGATAGACAAAGTGTTATGGTTTGTACAGAAAGTGTAAATTGTACATCGTATTGCTATTACTTCATACAACTGCATTTTATATGTATACTAGACACACCCATCTAAGCGTAGTAAAATTTGTACGATTATTAAATTCGCTAACTTATAGGTACTATTCATACGTGTTTATATAGATAGAGTAATAGAGAACATCAAGAGTAGGAAACATAGAGATTAAAAGAGAAGAAAAATGAATATTTAACAACCTTAAATGTATACTATAAATAAATATTTTTTATGAAACTCTTCGCAGTGTATAAGAGACCTTACAGTTGATCGACCCTCGTTGAAACGTCACAATTTGTCGTTAGTCGCTTTATTTCAACTAATACATTTTATACGTCAGTGGGAAACAGTTGATGGGTCACGTTTTGATATAAGTAGGTTATACAGTTCTTATATTTCCTATCGAGTTTTATATGAATTGGTAAGAATACTGTACATATGTGTCAGGAATATTGTTTTCTTACCTACAACTTATATAGGCGTTTGTAACATTTATGGAGAAAGTTTTGTAGAGACGATTTTCGACTGTACATATAGGTACTTAAACCTAATCAAACCATAAGTTTGATATAATTTGATATAATTGTATAAATTTAATGAATTTAAACAAAATATAAAAGATGAAACGTCGCGTCGTCTTCTATTCTAAAAATCAATTTATATATTAATTTGTCTGTTATGCTTGAATATTAAAACGATTGGAAGAATCTAGTAAGAACATATAGTATAGGCTATTTCTATCTCAATGAAGTTCGTCGATGGGTTGAAAGTTTACATACTCTTCGACTATAGGCGATGATAAAACGAAAAAACTTTATATTCAAGCGTTTTTTAAGAAAAAAATACAAATTAATATAATAACAATGAAATAAAATATGATGCGCTAGAGCAACCGTGATTTCTTAAGCGGTTTTAGGCGGTCTGATCTTGACATTACCAGGTTTACCTCCCGAGTTTGCTAAAAATATTCGTAAGTATTTTACAAAGAAACTCTAAATATACATAAATTACGTATCACATTTTTGTCTGAGAGTGGCTTTTAAATTACTGAACGAATGTTAAATTAAATTTGCCCACCGTGTGCAGTTTGATCCGACTTAAAAGACAGCTTACATCCTGGTATTGTCCCCGGAACGGGAGCTACGCGGGTAAAACCGGGGAACGGCTAGTATATTTATAAAGATTTTTTTTTATAACATAGGGGGCAAACGAGCAGGCGAGCCACCTGATGGTAAGTCGTCATCGCCGCCCATCAACACTCGCAGAGCGTGACAATTCTGGAGTGGCTTATTTATAAAGATAACAGATACGTCTAAGATAAGATAACATATACTTACTCTAACCCGACGCATGGCAGCTACAATTTCCACCCGACTAGTCGGTCGAGGAACGTCCATAGTCCCGATGTACTGCAAAAAATAGCAAACATTAGCTTGAAACTTATCTTAAGTTAAACCTTAGCTATACAACGGAGAAAGATTGCTATGATGTGTGGTTGTTTTTTTATTGTATGAAGTGGTGAGACGAGCTGGACGCCCTCCTGATGGTAAGAGAAACGCCAGCCCATAACCAATGTAGTGCTACCCAGAACTTTGCTCCGGGCAGGGCACTACATTGACGCTCCCCACTTTGAGTCATAAGATGTTACTCGTTTGTAAAAAAACTACTGAATGAAATGGGCTGAAATTTGGCGTGCAGGTAGATTAATTTTGGACTATTGGACAAAATATTTTTCCCGTACATACGATAGCAAAAGAAGATAGTCTATACTATTATTACAAAGAAGTAAAGCTTGTGTGTTTGTTAAATTGTAAGGGGTAATCTCGAGTTCTACTGAACGTATTTTAAAAATTCTTTCACCAATAGAAAGCCACATTATAGCCTCAGTGTCATAGGCTATATAAAAAAAGGATCGTTAACATTTTGCCCAACGAAGTGGGCACGGGTCGTAGTAATATATAAATACCGTTGCCAAAAAAATTAAATCACCTTATATTTTACGTGTCATTTTAATTAAACGTAATCTTTTGGATTGAAGAGATTTTCAACAATTTTGAGGAATCGTCTTTTAATTGACGTAATTGAAAGTTAAGGTTTCAATAAAATTCCTAATGTCAGATCCTTTGTCATCCTATATCCAGTAGCAAATTTTAAATAAATCCTTAATCCTTAGTAAAATATATATAAGTCTAAATAAATTCAAAATAATTAATTTAATAATTAATTGAATAAAGAACCGATAAATAGCGATCAATTTATTTCAATAATAACCACTTTCGCTAACATTACAAACGATATTTTTATATAATTAATATCTAGAGAAGCAAGCTATTTGAATGAAAATGTTCAGCTCTGCGTTCAATTAAACGAGACGTCGATTTGAAACAATTAGAAATAATAAGTTAAAGGCTGGAAGGAATTATAAAAGCTTGCATTACATAGTATAAAACAAAGTCGTTTTCGTTTGTCTGTCCGTATATAGGTTTTCCTTTCTCCTTATGTACTTATGCTTTAATCATTAATATTACGCAACTGATTTTCGTCAGTTTTTTTCATTAGAATTATTCAAGGGGAAGGTTTATATGTCTATATAATACTTGCATAATTGCGTTTCAAACCGCAGGGCACAGTTAGTATTAGAAAACAACAGCACGGGAATGTTTTGCTAACAAATAGATCTATAGAAAATGTACAAGCCAAATTTCATGATGATCGGTCTAGTTTCACATTTATAATATAAGTAAGGATAACTAGTATTAAATTTAACGTTAACGAAGATTAACGATGCGTTATAACCAAATAACTTGCACAATTCTCGTAGATCTTGCAAACTAGTTGAGTTTGCCTTGACTACAGTCATTCATCACTTAGAGTTCAGACTATGCTGTTTCATACGTAACATGAATATAATATATTATATGTATATTCTTCATTTACATAAAGATAAATTATTATGAAGCACTAACCGATACACGTTAATATTAAAGAGTACATATAAAACAACTGTACACTAACCATAATATCTGTTTATCTTAAAGAACACAATTCCTTTTTGTTGAAGCAACTGAACTTTAACTATTAGGTATATTTATTGAACACATTTATTACAAATAATACAATCACATTCTTCACAAGTGACGCTAACGTCTCCCGCTTTTTCTTCAAAAACCGCGGTGACAAGTGCGTGAGCAAGACAAAACATTCAAATTATGACGTTTGCCACAGACAATATTTAGCAATAATTTGTCATTCATGGAAGTATTATAATAATTTATAAGATACGTCAACAGATACAAAATTTAAGAAGTATAAATTATTACACATAGTTTAAAGTAATAACAATTTAGAAAAGTAACAAAAATATGTACCACGCTGATTACAAATAATACAAAACCTTAGGGAAGATAATTGTTGCCTTTTGTATATAAATGACACACATACAGATTTAATGAAAAATATTAAATAAAAAAAAAAATATACATACACTCATATTTCGCATTCACACTCAAATATTCACAGATAACTAGTGAGCAATAAGATCCATTCAAAACATCCATTAGTGGCTTTTCTTCAATCATATTTCTTCAGCAACATTAGAAAATTCTCGTAAAACAAAATTAACAGCCTTCAAACGAGCATCCAGTAAAATAATATTTACTGTTTGACGGCTCCCACATTCGGGCCGATAACGCAACGGCCGCGGCGGTATGAAAACATTGCCGATTGAAGGAAATTTCGAAGCAAATTAAATTCGGCAAGCGCTGTGTACTTTTGCTTAACTTCTCGTAGTCGAATATTTTCTTTCATGTTACCTATCACTTATTGCGTTATTGGCGATGGATAAAATGTGATCGAATTCTTAAGAACCTTTAAGAGCAGAAAAGCCGGGCTAAGTTTATTTAAACAGGACCATCTTAAAGCTCGGTCGCTTTTTTCTTGACTCGATAAAAGATCAGTTAAAATTGATCAGTTTTCGAGTAAAAATATATATTCTGTGATGGTGTTTTTGATATTAGGTAATTAGGTATTAATTATTTTTATTCTACCCGTACCATTTTTTTTAAATTATGTAAATTGTTAGTTGAGTAGTGAGACGAGCTGGACGCCCTCCTGATGGTAATTGGTAAGAGAAACGCCAGCCCATAACCAATGTAGTGCTACCCAGAACTTAGCTCCGGGCAGGGGTGCACTACATTGAAGCTCCCCACTTTGAGTCATAAGATGTTAAGACTCATTAGCCCATTAATTTTAAGAATTAATTAAATGTTCATGCATCAGCTTTAACTCTGTATATGATAGAATGATTGAATTCATTCTTAGGTATAAATATGTTTGTATTTTACCATCTTTAAGTGTATAATATCAATGTCTAAATGTGATTATACAGTACCGTACAGGAAGTAAGTCAAATTTGTAACTGAAACGTATCGTCTTACAAAACTATACGTACAATTTGAACACATAAATGCTATTTGCCCGATCAGCGAGCGATGAATAGGTAATATGAGACGATCTAAAGATACTCCGAGGAGATGAATTATTCATTTGAAGTCCGATCTCAGTTCTGAATGTCTTCTATGTTCATTCATTTACGTTAAATACGTGAAGGATTGAAGGCTTCATTGATAGCTGGTTTCACGTGAATTAATTGTCGTCCACAACACGAGTCCGGAAGTAAAAGGTTAATATTTTAATTTTATGCATTACAGTATAATATCGCAGACTGATAGTCCCTTAGGAACTGGTCCGTAGTAAGTGAAGCCAAAACTGTTTATATATGAGTGTAAAAACAACCGATAATGTTGTTGCTATAAGAAATTTACCCTTCACTAACAAAACATACCAATTTTGATAAGTAGACAAAATTGTCTAGGTTGCAATGGCTTCACTTTGCGTGCTCATACTGATAGATTCTAGGTGTTATATATATGACGGTTTCTATAGGTAATATTTTGCTGGTAAACTACATAATACAATTACTAGACAGATATTATTTATTATATCTAAACAAAAGACATACTTAATTTAGGATTATTACAGCCTTATTATTGACACGAAGAAAACAATAGTTCACAAATTCATTGATAAGTATTCTTTACCTTCGTCCCATAACGAATATACGATATGTAATGACTTATTAATATCACACGGAATATCGAATGTCTCATTCATTCTTAATCACAGATCGCATTGTCTCGCTTCAATCATTATTATTAATTCATTCAGTGGCCTGACGCGACTTCGTTCACGCTGTACCTACCCAAAACCTTATATAGGTCGCGTCATTTATGTTTAGCGCTGGACGAGAATACCTGCGCATCGGTAAAATCGCGCTCGTAATTGACGTATTTGTGCGAGAAAGACAACACGACTGGGACAACCAATCAACGCTCGCGCACCCGACGATCACGCGCCCCGCGCGCCGCGCCGTTACCTCGATACCTTATTTTTAACTTCTGCGCAGGTTTCGTTCAGCGCTAAAGATTCGTGACGCGACCTGTACTCCACAACCACTATGTGTTGTCTAAAAACTAGCTTCGTACATTTAGGAAGCTGTGGGCTTACCACATTTCGCGATTTATTATTCTATAATTAAAAGATTACTATTTTATAATGGATCAGGATGAGAAAATGTAGAAAGTGATTCGTGTATTTTAATACTAACTAGCTCTCGCCCGCGAATCGTTCGTGTGGACTTTCATATAAACTTTGCCCCCCCCCCCCCCTTATATAAAATTAAATAAAACTTTATTTAATTATTTTTAAGATATAAAAAATTCGGTCAAAATTCCAACGATCCAAAAAACTATGACAATTGGTCTATCCGATCTTGAGTTATTTTATATATGTAGATATAGATATAGACAATACTTAGCTTCCTTGCAACCAATAAAAAACACTAAAGTACTTCAATTGAGCACTACACATTGCATATTGGAATGACATTTCAATATCATAATTGTATCGGTATACTCTCAAAGGAAAAGTTGGAAACAATTTTATTACGAGTTATGGATATGTCACTGAATCGCAAACAAGGGAGGCGAGTTCAAATGTTAAGAGCTCATACTTCAGGTCCTATATAATAGTTATAGGAGAACTAGATAATAATAATTTGTTTAAATGTATCGATGCTATTCACTTTTGCAGACTAAGAGTGTTTTCCAATTTAAGAGCATAGTGCGACATTTCGATCAATATCAACTTTGAGAAAAAACATTTGTTAATTTTCTGTCACCGCACATGTAATTACACGCATCAAGCGAAAGCACTACTTAGTACTATTGAGCGATTGCGCGAAGCGTTGCTGTAGTTTAAACATTCAACGTTAAACATTATGGCGCATAATGCGATCTAGTGCTATTTTTGTTTATTTGAGCTAATTACAACCTGGATTAAAAAATAGGACACTTATAAGTGTTACTGTGGAAATGTAAAACGTGGATGCTAGTTTTGTAAATGTATGTTAAAATGCGAAAAAACGTTATTCGTCTACTTAGATTATGTGCGCCTGGGAAAATATTTAAGCAATTGCGACGATGCTCGACTTAGCTAAATATATTTAGAAGTAGTTGAATTTCAACTAGGTTTTCCTGTTCTGAATTTTTATTGTAACTATTTTTTTTTACATTCAAAACGAAGTATTTCCGCAGCATTGTGGTTTGTGTATTTTAGTGTTATTTGGGTCGCTTGTTGTTAATAATAATTTTCAAAAACGATTCTGTAGAATTATCTATAATACTTATCTACTTTATCATTACTTAATACGACCCATAAACCTTACACACTAGCATAGATATAAAGATTAATTAAACAAAAGTCCCAGGGCTTTTGATTAAAGTTAATAGGCGACGGTTTGTCAGGATTAAGGCGGAATTTGTTTAAAATGTGATTTACAATGCCTTCCAGAATCCAACTGCTCCGCCAACGGAATAGCAATGATCCGATAAATAAAGGATGTCAGGTTTCATAGCGCTCGTGTTAGGTGTTGTAATGACAACAGAATGTATTGTAAACTAGACGCGCTTCGTGGTATTGCTCGCATTTGTTTAACGTTTACAGGGTCATGGGGGTAATGAACCCCTCTGATCTGGTTATAGGACCAGGTCGAACCATAATTGAATATAATTTTACTTACTTTGTTATTAATAAAATAATCCCTCGAAAAACATTAAATGTAAAAATGCCAAGTCTCTCGATGCAGTTCTTCCATCGTATAAGTTTTGAAATCTCATAAAAGCCAAGTCCTATTCAAATTATTTTGTAATTATAAATCAACATTTAGTAATTGTACCAATAGTTTTCTTTATATTATAATTATAGTGACTTGGCAATCCTAGTATATACATACTTACTATTACTTGTACCTAGTGTTATCAAAATTAAAAGTATAAGTTTTTGACTTGACCGCGATTATGTGAACCTCCCTGACGCGAATACTGGATACGACCTTGCATTTAATACTCATAAACTTTCAATTTGAATCACTTTATAGTTTTATAGATTTAAGCATACATACAGAAAGCGACTTCGTTTTATACTATGTCATGTTATATATATGTATGTAGCTGCAAATCGTGAGAACTTATGAATGTATGGTTTTTCTGGTATTTATAGACTGTTAATGGGAAAGGTAATGTACGTGTCGTCGATGTTATGGTGGTCAAATCTTCTTCATTCTAATTTTTAAATGGTTAAAACAGTGTAAGGAAACCAGGCAGCATTTTTTGATTTTACAAAGAAGAGATAGCAAGTCGTTGGGTAGGAATTAGGATGTTAGCATAATAAAAATATATTAAAACGAATATGAAAGGCGCACTTTCCATGTCAACTTGTCAATATGTTAGTTTTATGAACTAACAAAAATCAAAAATCAAAATCAAGATTGATAAATACCTAACATTTTAAATTAACCAATAAAACTTCGCTAAATTATAACAAAAAGCCGTCGCAAACCATTAGGTAATTAAAACAAATATTTTCGCCAAGCAAAAAAAAACAAACAAAAAAACAAAAAAAAGCTGTACCTAAAATAAAAAGAATAAGCAGATAGCGCTGCTAAATTTCAAATCCTCAAAAGTATTTCCATTGATTTCCATTTGATAAGATGAAGATTGAAATTGCTTCCCTTATTGGTGTTCATGTTTAATTTTACTAATTGTAATAATTCTGTAACTACTTCCCATGTAGTTTTTAAAATCGTGTTCTTCATTTATGGCTACGTCGTTAAAAAGTGTCGTGAGACACTGGTCGTCTTTTCAATATTAGGCATAGTTCAATTGGCGAATATAATTGAACCATAAAAAAAAATAAAAAATCGCAGAGCATAATTTTATAACTAAATACCAGTCGTCTCCTTTTACTAAATTTTAAGGCATACCTATTTAAATGTGTATACTTAAAACTTGGCAATCATCTCGAATAATTACCTGTAAACAAAATTATTTAATTAGTAATGTAAAAATAAACATAACATAATCCATACTTATATGGTCTAGAGTCTGAGATAAAACATAGGCTACTTTTTAACTGGAAAACTGGGTTTAAAGGGAGGAAGGGGGGGTCAAAGTTTATATGAAATTCCTCGCGGACGAAGTCGCGGGCAACAGCTAGCACATAATAAATTATTAAATAATTGAGTCTGACTGATACATATTAAAATAGTATTAGTATGAAAGCCATGTTTTTGTTAATCAATTAAAATATACAGAAACAATATATTTTTCGTTACTTTGCTTCAATTACCTGAATTTCCTTTAAAGCAAATAAAGTAACAAATTGTATTTGCTCGGTTCAGAAGATAGAAAGAAAACTTTTTGCTTACTGGAAAATAACGTGAAAATATATTTAGGTACTTTAAATTTATCTGCGGTTCATCGTAGTCGAAAGTCAAACATTTTTGTAAAATATTTTGCTTTGTACTATTAATCGCTTTGATCAAATAATTTGGTTATTATATTTTTGGCGAGAATTAATTTCGCTAATTTACGTAAATTAAACATTCAATGTCATAATCGTTGCTTTTGGAAGAAAAATCTTTAGCTAATCTATGATGATAATTTTCAAATAGAATTATAAAACTCAACCTTTTAAAACATAATATACGCATCTATTATATAAAAATGAATGGCAGAATGTGTTGGGAACAGCTGAACCGATTTACATAATTCTTTAATTAGAATACTAATGATGTATTGGGAAGGTTTTTAAGCAAACATAATAGTAGGCGTAAAGAGTAAAGTTTAAGTAGGACTAGGACTTAAAATAAAGTAACGTTGTTGCCCCTCTCATATAAAAACTGGAATCATAACAATATTTTCCTATTTTGTGTAAAGATTTGTGTTTTTGTATACACTGCCTTACTACTTTCGTGTACTTCTTCATTAAAGATCGCTTAGAAGAGATCGCTGCTTAGCGATAAAGCCGCCATTTGTATGTATATTTATTTTTTCATGTATCTTATGTTATATTTCTGTTAAAGTGTATAATAAATAAATAAAATAAAATTTTAAAATCTTACAATAGTAAACAATCCAGACGACACGTATGAATACGAACGGACTACTCGTATGGCAATGTGCTTCAGCCTCAAATATCCCCTTCATACCCGTAATTTGTTAATAGCTAACAAGAGATCGCGATCGAGTTTGATGGCAATTATTTCCACAGTCACTTTAATGGAACGACCCTCCCAATCCGTTTACGTTGGAACAAGCCCCGACACTTTGTCAAATTCTACTTAACTTCAACGCAAAACATTTGTTTTTCCCCCGAAACTTTGTAAGCATTAGAATGAAGTTTTACAAATGTCCGCTACTTAGTGCTTTGTTTGTTCAGCGTTTACTCAAAAGATTTTTATTACAACGCCGGGATGAGAATGGCTGCAAACATTTCCCAAATCCAGCGACATATCATCTTATTCGTTATGTAGCTTCTATAAAGATTATTTTTAGTCTAGGTATAGAAAAAAAGGTAAAACAGCCTAGAAATAATTTAAGTTGAAACTTCCTTACGCGCGCGTGTATTTCATTTTGTAGTTATTTAATAAAGAGCCGTCACGCTCGTCTATGTAACGCTGCTTTGAGTAAAGTGGGCTTGACGCAGGATAAGTCACCGTTTTCACTTTTGACGTATGCTCTTCATATCACTTTTACAGTGAGAGTTTATTTCCAACATTACATTCGTACGTAAATTACATAAATTGAACAATGCACTATTGAATTCAGTTTCATTCAGAAGCCGATTTAATAGCAGTTATATGTATAAACGGAATAAACATCATGTTACTCAACCTACGTTCTTTCCTGAACCAAAAGAAAATAGTAAAAAGAACAATTTAATATAATAAAGTTGGTTTCTCCAAACATTCCTTACATAAAATAAAGATGTTCAATTCGGTACTTTAACAAAAGAGTCATTACGTTAATAGAAATATTTTCCATTGAAAGCAATTTTCTTTGCCAACCTCAAACATAAAAATGCCGAGTAAAATATTCGTACAGATAATATGTATAATTGAAAACTATTTGATATGTTACTTCAAATAATTCCGATATAATGAATACTGGTTTTTGAAATGTAATTATATAATCTGTATTTTACTAACAAAGGATAACTAAATATGCGTCGTTATATTGAAGCTGTGGTAGTGTCGCTTATCAAAGTCTAACAAAATTCATAGTTGCGTGAAACTTTACGTATGCGAAACGTATTCCCTAATGGTAGGCTCAGATAACCCATTAGTTATGTATCAAGTCCTGTAACGGGAGCCGAGCTTGTAGCAATATTTTAGGCAAACACCCAGACTCCTGTCTGTTACACCGAAATTTCTACAAACAGCTGACACATTATACCTTTTGGAAACATTAAGTAAATGTATTTGTATCTTTGTATCTAATTTGCTGTATATGGTTTGTGTGTGTGAGTATTTTTATATAAAATACACGTAACTACTAATAAAGGTATTCCGGGTCACAATGTTACTAGCTAAAGCTTCATTCCGCCACATTAAAAATGATCAAAATAACTTTGATTCTTCAAAGTACAAAGCATTTGAGGGTCAAACCTAATCGTAACAATACTTAAAATAAGCTTAAGGAAACATTTTTTCTACGTTAAAAGTTAAAACTCGAACGAGGTCGAGAACTTAGTTGCGAGAAACATTTTTAAGCTGAAAACAAGATAAAGTAAAAAAACTAAAACCCAACTACGACAAAAAACGACGCTGAAAAAGTATAAAAGTACCCCATGAATACAGGTAAAGTCACAAGCAAATGCTAGTAATATATATATATTCGAAATGTACAAGTGAAGCGCTTTAAAATGATACCAAACACGGCATATCTAGCTTAACTTTATTTTTTTACTCTGTATATTTTGTCCGCTAGAGGGCGCCACATTGAATTTGGTGAAAATCTATATAGCCTATAACCAGCGGACAATTAAGACGCTTCTAATGATATGTCATTTGTCGAATTCTGATTAGTGGTTTAGAAGTTACGAGGGAACAGATGAACATACATACATACATACATACATACATACATAGCCTGTCAAAATCATAACCCTCCTTTGGCTTTGCCGTAGTCGGGTAATAAGTGTTCGCTATACAATCTTTTGTAATTTGGTTTTAGCGTGTTCGTCGAATTAAATATTAAGCGAGTAATGAGTTGTTTCCGCAAGGGTCCCTGCCTAATAGGAGGTTGTATTGAAGTGACAACTTGACAAAGGGTTCGGACCTTTCTATGTATTTATTATATATAGTATAGTCTTCTTTCACTGAATAAAATATACTTTTGTATATTTCACATTTCCTACTTTGAAGTTGACACAATGATTAATTAAAGCGACGCTCCTGTGACTTTTCAGTTTTATATTACTCCATAAGACGCTTAGACAATAATTCTCTGATAAACTTTTTCCTCAAAATAGAAACAAAATTAAATTCCTTAATTTTTAACACGCATTTTTCTCGTACTTCAAAGTTAGGTTTTAATTATTTGTAAAACAAATTCGATGCGCGATGTCGAGAAGCTGTACGAGCATATAATATATGCTATCCAGAAAAAATATCGTGAGCGCGATTCAGAAAGCCGCATTCTTAGCGGTGGCTGCCACTTCCAACTCATTCAATTCAATGTTATCGTTCGCAATTTGATGTTCACCAACTGTTTTCTACTAAATATAGATCTACTTTATTAAAGTTAATTTGATTATCTACTGAGAAATTTAATTATAAGACCTCTAACTCTACAGCAAACTAGGTTGCAGTTAAGTTGTAGCTAACCAAACAATGTTTCATCAAATGCAACTGCAAACAATTTGTACGGCGAACCAATACGTTAATGAGATGAACCGGAATCAACTCGATTGAACTAAATTCCAACACACGATTACTTATACGTGAAATAGTCTAAAACATAGATTTTTAGGTATTATCATTGATTAATGTGCCATTTTACTACATAGTAAAAAACAAAGTCGCTTTCTCTGTCCATATATTTAAATAAAATGTTACGTACAAATTATAAAACATAATTAAAACCACAAGTTAAGTATACCTGTAGTATTACGACTAATGATCATCTAAAAATATGAATTACAGCAGAAAATGAGGTACAAAGCTTGTCCGCTACAACCGCTCTTCATTAAACTTCAACAAAAAAATCAAATAACCAGGAATACACCTCGGTTATTATGCAAATTTGCCAAGAGCACCTGTATTATATAAAAATTCACCGAACAAAGAGCTCGGATTTTCACGTAGGTATATGAATAATTTTATCATATTTCGCATCGGACTGCTACTTTTTAAAAATCTTACACGTTTCTACTCTTATATCACTATTAATTTTCCTAGTTATAAATATAAATTATTGTTATTTATTTTTAAGTAGACTTTTCTTCCACTAATCAGGTAAATTTTGTGTGGTAGCTGTGAAAAAGTAAATTTGTAATGTTTAACTAACTATAAAGAGGTATAATAATATTTTTTATTTAATTTAAATTTATTTTTAAACTAACTTATTATGACTATTTTCGAAAAATAACGTCTAATTTTATGGAACACAATTTGATTTTTATAGGCTCGAATCCGTTATAACATGCTGTTACCTACTGTCTAGATGTAGGTATAGAAGTATTTCGCCACATAAAAAAGCAAGAAACCCTATATAAATACCTATGTTAATACAATATATTATCTACGACAGTATGCTCTTTAAAATATGAATCTATTCTATATTTTAAAGTTTTCTACAACCTACAAGTATTCTCTATTAGACAACACAACGTCAAAGGCATGTCTTTGAAAGCTAATAAATAATAAATAAAAGGCTTGAGCGCATTTCTTGGAATCGCATCTGACGGTACCTAGGTGGCATGCAGTATGACTCACATATGAATCACATTGACCAGCGGGGTGGTCACATTCCCACGGTGATACCAGCCAAATACTATACATGGTGAGATTCAGGAAATACTAGATTTACTAGTACAAAAGCTCAAGTATTTCTTTGTGTTTCAAGCATTATTATAACATAGTTTAAAACAAAGTACTTTATTGTGTCTGTCCCTATGTATGCCTTTATCTTTAAAACTACGCAACTGATTTTATACGGTTTTTATTGATAAAGTGATTGAAGAGGAAGGTTTATATTTATAATATATCTTCTTCTTTATAAATAAAAATGAATTGTTGTTCGTTAGTCTGATTAAAACTCGAGAACGGCTGATGGGATTCATCTTATCTTGGTGTTGAAATATTCGTGGCAGTCAGTGATAAATTTTCGAATAATTGCCGGGAAATCTATAAAACCATCCTTTTCTATTTCCCATACAAACGATCAAAAGTCAATTATAGATCTTATTACTTATCTGGTGTCACTTAATATAAAAGAGTTCTTATTACGATGTAATACCCTTATTATATCCGTGAAAAGCCGAGGCAGGCTGCTAGTACATAATATATGTGTGCGAATTCGGAGCTGGACGCTAGTACCTAATAAATTTGTTATTTTACGTTCATACATAATTATTATAATTAATAGTTACTGGACAACAGTGGACTGTTACGTCGAAAAATTATTACAGACTTAATTTTGTGTATTTTTTCCATAAGCTATTAAAAATAATGCATCTTCTTCTATATTATAAACTATATAGGGCAGTTATTTACGTATAAAATATCCTTGTTAAATAAAGTTGTTGCCAAATTTTTAAGCTATTCCGTGTAGCCTCGAGAAATGCAACAAAGTCAACCCACGCGTTTGCAAGTTCAAAGAAGCTTCCTTTTAAAAATTCTTTTTGATGTTAGTTGTCTCTGTTCTTTGAATACAATTTTCAATAATTTATTGCATACCCTCCACTTATCTTTTATATAAAAATGAATCGCAAAATGTGTTTAAATATTAATAACATATATAATGTGTTTACATAATAATAATAGATTTACATAATTATTTTTTTGAATATTCGTGTATGATCAAGGATGGTTTTTAAGCAAAAAGTGAAAGGTGCAAGGTATAATATTTCGGGTATAATAATTAAAAATTCTGAGAAATTTATATATAAATTAAATATATGAGTAAAGTCTTTTTTATTTTGTTTAAGACCTGGTTTTGTATAAATTACTGATAGCTACTTAGGCTGCCATTTACAAGCACGTATTTTTTGTTATTGTACCTATAATAAATTGTATATTTGAAGATATATGCAATAAAGAATAAATAAATAACTGGGTAAATATTTCATTACAAATCATAATAGCATTCAAAATATTAAATCATTTAACATTTAATATGAAGACTAGCGTGTTTCCAAAAAAATATTTGTCTCTCTTTCTTTTTTAAGTCACAGAAACAGAGGTTATATCAAATAACATTTAATAAGAAAACTAGCTTGTTTCCATTAAATATTTCCCTCTCTGTCTATATTTTAAACTTAGAAAGAGAGGTAAAATTAAAATAACAACAAAACAATTCTTCTCAATAGTTTTGTATTAACACAAGTGTCAAATTATCGGAAGCTCACATCATACGTCCATCGTTTGAATGCAAAATGAATACTGATTGCTATGACATTTTGAATGCATCGATGTTCCACAGTGCGCTGCTATTCTGAGAATTTACATATAGTCATGTAGAAAAGGTTGCTTCATGAAGTTTAAAATCTATACTAATATTATAAATGCGAAATTATCCCTGTCTGTATTGCTTTTACGCCAAAAATACTGAACTTGGTTGTAATGAGTTTGGCACACATTTGGTGGACATTAGTTAATTTTTTACTTGAAAAAAGAGTTATAAGAGAAGGTATTGCGGGGCAAATTCATTATGAAAGATCAAGCGCGGAGTCGGAGTCGGAGTCGCGGGCAACAGATAGTAAATAATAAGGTGATAAATAATTATCATGTTTTTCTTATCTTTTTCAAATTAAGATACATATATATTATTTTCCTAACAATTTACCGTTCAAAACTGTCATTATTTATATCTTAAAAGCTGCATTAATATTTTTATACAGTTAATAACATTTTTCGTTATATAAGAAACCAATAAAGAACATTCTTTTATTTCGCTCAAGTCACTTCTAAGAATGAAGGAAGTATTAAGTTCTCTTCGCTTATACAGCCCTGGTACTGACTCTTAATTATTTCAAAAGCGCTTTAATATTTTTATACAATTTATTATTATAAACATTTAATTGTGTTTTAGTTTGTAATTCAAGAAATATTATGGTATTTATTTTTTATTTCAGCGGTTTGGCCGTGGAAGCGTAAAATTATAGACAGTTTCAACCCCTCGCGCAATCTTTTGGGGGTTCATTAAAAAAAAGTAGCCTATGTCCTTCCCCACGCTTTAGACTAACTGTGTACGAAATTTCGTTCTAATCGGTTCAGTAGTTTTAGCGTGATGGAAAGACAGACAGACAGAGTTACTTTCGCATTTATTATATTAGTATGGATTGAAAATATCTCAATTGTTTATACTAGAGTGGTAATAAACCATATATTTCTTTACAATTTTTAATATACACAGAAGACCTAACCTTTGATATTTAGCGTAATAATTTTTTTTAGAAAACATTATACCAATTTGTATTTAAATTTTCCTAATTAGAACGCTTTTATTATATATCGTTATAACTTAGTATATATTTTCTATACGGAAAGCTTGAACCGTAGTCTTTTCGGGGAGGTCATCACACAAAACATTTGTTTGAACCAAGTGATAAATAAGTGCTATTATTAATATTAATAATGTCAATTAATTTGTATTAGCTCGTTCCATCTTCTGTCGTGGGTTCGCTATAAGGTACGATGAGAAACACCGGCTAATAATCCTCTATATGTATATGACACAGAGTTCTCGGATCATAATAGACGTAGATTTTCACCAGATTCGATACAGGTTTTAAGATGCTTCGAATTAAAATTAAAAAGAAAAATTGTTTGAGTTTCGACAACGATACGATGAACTGATGTTCGATGCTACTCTTTATTAGAGTGAGTAGCTTTAGTTCCATAACTCGATATCAAAATGTTCCGATATTGACGACGATTGCATTCAGAGTAGGGTGAAATGCAAGTCAGATAATAACAAAATTTAATTTAAAATGTTAAGTTAAAAAAAATCCTGCATGCTATTTCTTGCCAAAAGTAGTAAGATCAAAAAAATAAAGCATCTTGGTATACCTATATATAGACAGATGGACAACAAATTCATTTTTTAGGCCTATTTACCACTTAAAACTAAACCATTTATACAATATTGTTACAATTATTTTTTGCTTATTTTGTCAACTTAATAATCTAAAAATGACAAGAGGCGTAGGTACCCGTACAAGAAATATTGTGAACATTAATTGTTGACACTTTTTAAATGTATAATCCTCATAGGATCTACGCCGATGTCAGTAAAAGGTGGGTTATGTGATATTTCCCACTTAAAAAACCCCACTTTGTTCTGTTTTGCCGCATCGTGCCGCGTCACGGGCACTTTCGAAGAAGACGCACAAACAATCCTATTCAAGAATTTAGAATAAATACAAAACACACCTATTGTATTATCTTAGCACGGAAATAATTAATGGTGCAGCCACACCTGCGAATAATTAATAGATGTGTTAAGCTCTGTACACCTGTTTGGGACGATAAATAAGAAGCGTATTTCATGTTTGTGTGAAATACGTATATCTATAATATATAAATGAAAATAATTGATAGTATAAATACGGCTTTAGATATAACATACTTATATACCTACCTAATACTGTTGATAGTGAAACAAATATCGTGTTTTTTTCCGAAACGTATTTAAAAAAATGTTTTTTTTTGTACACAGACATAAACAAACACACAAAAATATTTAAAGAAATATTTTTGAAATACATACCTTTAATATGATACTAAGTCTAGAATACATAGTTTTTTTGTGCCTATCATATTATATATAATGAATATGGAGAAGTTAATACAGTTTTCCGAACAGAACTTGTATACAAAGACATTTTAAAACAAAAGATATTAGTATGTACATATAAAATAATAGATAACAAAATATGACCAATATTAGTCACAGTGAATTACAAAGCGAGTAATACGAGAACAATGCAAATGCAGGTGTTCAATGCAACCTTATTCGTTAAGCTATTTATTTTAAGCTTTATATAGACATAAAATTAATTGTTGGATTACGAATGAATGTTCGCAGTACTATTTGGATTTATCATCGAGTATATACTCTATACACAAGGAAGTTACAGAATTATTCATGTAAACTGTAGTCTTAAGAGTTTTTAAAACCTAAGGATCCTTCATTGAAATTAACTTATATATAGATATTATATAATATATACTCTTTATTGAAGCACCCCATGACGTAGTTTTAGGAAGTTAAGAAAGCTCAGCTATTTACTTTATTTATTATTATTTTTAATTTTATCTCTTAACGAATACCGCGCCGGAGGTGGCTAATTCCTCTACCGACTAAAACCCACCGGTGTTCCACCGGTAATCGAACCGGTATCGGAACACGGACGAACTTGCGAGGAAGCAATCAAAGTCAAATATATCTTTATTCAACTAGGCTACATATAGCAACACTTTTGAATCATCGTGGTATTATAAAACAGCCTTACCACCGGTTCGAAAGGTAGTTCCTACAAGAAAAAAACTTATATTTTCTCTTTCATTAAAAATATACAATTGAAATAATAAACAGCTTATTAATTGAATTATTTTCGCTTTTTTATGAAAGTAAAGTACCTATATAACATTTGATATAATACATTATGTCTAACGAATTTCTAACAAGCAATAACTTAACTGACCTTTAGGTTGTTGCAAAACTATTACGGACGATAGTAAGTTTCATAAGCTATACATTAATGTAGAGGAATTTGTTCTAATACAGTTTCAGTACCATATTTATACATCAATATATATAATTAAATACCTAAGAAATTTCCATATATTAAAGACTAACTGAAATAGCCCTTTATGTTCTTTTAAGATTGACATACATTTTCATAAATATCAAAATGATATAATCTAATAATACTCGTAAGCTAATTTTTAGCCCGTCATTACTGAATCCGTTATCAAAATATTCATTCCTGATATATTTTTTTTGATATTCGGAACCTATACTTCAAATTGAAAAAAAATCCAGTTGTTTTTGATTATAGTTTAACTAACCTTTTAATAGATAGTGTTATAGAAGTAACGTTTACATAACATATTCAAAGCCGGGTCTGCTCGCTAGTAATATTATATAATCTAATCTAAACTATAATTATCCTACTATACTACATCTTTTTTATAAGAAAGCTTGTCTGTAAAACGAAACCGCGGCAGTTTCGGAACTCTAAAGAAAGTAATTAAAAATGATTACACCGTAATTCGACTTTACTTTAGCTACAATTTGCGCAAGTTTCCATGAAAACTAACTAGCTGGAAAACTATGGGGAGTTAGCGAGTAACTATTTGTGTTCCCACTCATTCCGAACTTATAATTTAATGTTTCACTTGGCTTACTTCATTTTACCAATGAATGCTAAAACTTATGAAGTTGCAGTCTACGTTCGGTTTGAAATTTTCTCTTAGAAAACTTAATTTTTTATTTTTTGTTTATTTATTCTTTGTATTCTTCTTTTCATTACTTGTACGATAAATAATTATACTATTTTTAAAAGTTTAAGAGATAAGAGATAATTTTGTACGGCTTAATTGAAAGGGGTAAAAAACCACGATAATTCTTTATTTCGAATTTAAGGTACGCTTATTAATGAAAACTGAAATAGAAACAAAACTAAAAACTCCTCAGGCAAATTCGAATGAATCAAGTTCCGATATTTCAATACTTTCAAACAAATAAATAGCCCCGAATCATATTTCGAGTTCTAAAAATGTTATGAACTTGACAAAATTGAAAAATACGATGCACGTTGCAATGTATCGTGAGTCTTCAGGGAAATGGTGGTTTCAGTATTCATGAGGACTTATTGGTATATTATTGGTTATATTTTTTACATTCTCATTGGTGGAAAAAGTGCGATAGATAATAAAAGTAGACTTTTACGTAGGCTAAATCGATAATGATCAACTTGGTGCTAATAAGGAATCTTTGTTATTTAATACTTTAGGAAGAACTAATATTATACTATTATATACGTAAAGCATCGATATTTTTCACATCGTGACAGTTATACATGTTAGACAAGGCACTTATATGTTATTTATTGTACGCGAAAAAGCCTTAAAAGTCAAAAAAGAAGATTTTATTTAGTATTAGAACTTAGAACCTATATCAAATCTAAAAGATATATATATAGAGATACAATAGAAAATCTAACAAAAACAACCCCAGTTAGTTCCTTAGTACCTAACCGTTCCGTGCGCACAAAATATTTTTTCCCAAATAAATGTAACGAACATAGTTCATTTCCAAGCCGAGCGCTGCACAGATGAATGTCACCGTGATCAAAGCGAGTGCAGACCGACGTCATATTTTTCAAAGTTGTCTCTCTAAAATATTTTCCTTCAATCTTTTGAATAAATGGCGCCGTTAAAGTATTACGAATGGATGGAAACTGCAATTTGAGCACCATTAATGCTTGCATTGAAATTTTAAATAAAACAAGTTATCATTTGTTGGAAAACAATGACAAACATTATGTTGAAAAATTAATATGGGTTACATGAAGTAAATAAATAAAAATAAAAAACACTTTATTAAAATAAACATTAAAATGAAAAGGCGGCCTTATCGCTAGAAAGCGATATATAAAAGTTATTATTGTGAAGAGAAATTAATTTCATTTTAGCTTTAGGTTATCCTTATATCTTCGTAAAACAATTCAATTTTATAAACAAATCGTGATGCATATACTGCATATATGACCTATATGTGTAGTATTCTTTACATGTTAGCATCGCCTTGTTAATAATACTTTCACACCAGCAATGGGTATTGCCTAACTCGGTCATAAAAAAACGACTTACACGAAACACGAGCGTCCCTTTTACAATAAGCTATAATCGTAACAGCATCATTTTCTTTTTATTATCTAACGTTTTTCTGGTACTTAAGGTATTAACGTTTCGTGTTTTTTCTATTAAAAAGATACGTGACTTTATTGTGCCGGCTCGAAGGACCAAAGAGAAATTGAGAAATTTTTAGCTAGACAAAAACTTATATGAATTTCGATATATTTCTAACAGATATATACTACAATCAGAATTAAGACTACATCTATTATTATCTCTACTATCTATTTAATATAATTTAGTTTTAGAATGTTATCATCAATATTGCATTTGCATATATAGAAAAAGCTATAATACAAAATAAACTACACGATTAGAGATTAAATTATGTAACTTATATTACACAATAAAATCCCCTTAATTGATAAGACAAAATAGCAGTCCAAGTTACTTTAGCGCTTATATGAATAGTTCGACATTCATTAGCACGGTTTAATGGCTCCTAATTCCAATTTCCTCTTCAATTAAAAGACAAGTGTCTGAAGGCGGCACGCGTGTTCGTGTTAGGTTTAGGGGTGTTAATATAATATGTGTGAGAGCAATCGAGGCTAATGTATGGAGATATAATGTTAATGAATAAGGGGCTGGCTGGAAGGGTTTTGGTTAAAAAAAGATGATGCAGTACTTTTTGTACGCGATGCTTGAATGTATCTGTTATATATGGATAACATGTAATGCGTAGGGATATAAATTAGTACCTTAGTCCTAGTAGCAATATATAATTAATCAGTTAGTATCCATTGGTTCTGAACAGAGTTGTTTGTGAAATGTATGAAATATCTTTCATGCAAAATTTGATTTGGCTCAATTTCTTGACAATATCACAGTGTCAAATTTAATAAAAAAAAAGGATTTAGAAAAAGTTAATAAAATATTGTGGAAGTGTACTAGACGATTTAACCGTTCCATCAGATTTTTTACCACCTTCCTATATATGCGAAAAATTTAACAGCTTCTATGAACATGAATATAAAAACTGTTCCATTCAGTGGTTTGGGAAAAATTTAATCCAATACAATCCCAACGCAACTGGTTCGCAATTGGGCTTTGGAAATATTCACGTGATATTGTTTTCCGATACCGAAGCTTAGGATACAAATGCCGACAATGTGTTGTTCCCAACCGCTTATAGCAGACGGGAATTTGAAGTATAATGATTACTTCTGGTTAGGGGATTAAGGGCGAAAATATCGTGAAAGAAATATGTTACTGTGGTTCATTTAACAACTGACTGACAGGGATCACTCGAACGTAAATATACGTTCTTATCTGATCACTTTCTTTATGTAATCTTTCTATTAGTAATTGCTAAGGGTAACCATTGTGCTACACGGGAAGCTAATAATTTTATGAACAATTTCTCTTTATTTAAAACTAGCTGACCCCTCTCTACGTTGGGCTTAATGTTAATTGTCCTTTTCGGTTTTTTTATTATTAATTTACACTCGGCAATAATGTGGCTTACTATTGATGAAAGAATTTTTTAAATCGATTCAGTTGATCTCGATATTACCCCTTACAATTCAACAAACACACAAACTTTACTCGATTATAATATCAGTATACATAAGCAGTCTTTTTTTATTATAGTCAATAGTTTGAATTATTCCATCAAGATATTTTACACGAAAAGGTAGTTCCATTTATCCGCCATAATAAACTCTTAGTAACAAGATTATTGTGCATAAAGCATAAATAAAAATACGAGACTCTTTGATATTTTAATTAATGAGCGCACAAAGCCGAGCTTTAATTAAAAACCAAACATTTGGTGTGTAACGAAGTTATAAAATTGCAACTTCAAACAGCTTTTGCATTTGGCATCTGTTTACTGATAAAGAAAAGAAATGGAAAATGCTGATATAATTATATTACGTTCTACGTTAAAAATGTAATAAGTATATAATAACGTCATGCTATCTGCTCGTTTGTTGTCTATTCAAAAATAAGACAACTATTCATGACTTTTTTGATGAGGAATTTATCACACTAGCATCTCGGGGGAAGAAAGTAGTTTGCATCAGACTCATACTGACTAAAATCCCCATGCGTTCCAATATCCGGCTTTGTGACGTCACTGGTGCTATTAAGGATTCTTTCACACAATGATAACCAAACTAACCTAACCTTCTCTTTGAAAATTATTGAAAAAATTAGAACTAATACTTAGAAGCAGAGCTATCAATAACGGAACGTCAAAGAAATATCATCCGTTAGGAGGGTTCATTGCAATATTGAACGTTTTTCAAACACCAACGAATACATTGGCTCAACATTAAAATAGTTATTTGGTTGTCCTAAATAGGAAATTATTTTAGTTATGCCAATTTGCGTTCAATTGTTAGCTAACATCAATTATTTGCGGCATCGTTCGCACATTATAAAGGTATGCAAATGTCGATATTAACTTGTGGTTTTAATTAACATTCGACAAATTGTGCTGTGACCAAATTCGCTGTGCATTTCGTGATAACATTATCTATGTGAAATATTTATATAGGAATACTAATGCCTATTTATATTGGACATTAAGATAGACCAATTATCATCAATAACGGATTAGATGGGTAAGTGACTGACGCAAAGAGAGGAACAGAGAGAATGTTGAGAATGAACTTACTATTAAGTTTGAAAGTTTTTATGAAAGCTCGATAAATTATTTGACCGATACGGCAAGTATAATTTGTAATAGCAAACCCTCAGAAAAATAAATAATTAGCAACAAACAAATAAAAACATTTTTTTGTCTTTTGTCTAAAAAAAATTAAAACTGTCAAATACATTAAGGTGCGTTCGGAAATGCTTTTTATTAATTCGGCATTTAATTTCGACCACATAATTAACCCACTCATATGAATACATATAAAAGAGGCTTATGTATGTTACAAAATTTGTCTGGAACCAAAGCGGAATAAACAAAGCTTCATATTTCAGTGAACTGTTTCGTAACAGAAACACTTGATTCTTGACCTTTGTGGAAAGCTCTAGAAAGCAGCGCTCTGCCACTTATAACTCATATAAAAGGTTTTATTGTTGGAGCAAGTGTCACTCAGTGTGTAATTAAAGTACTTTAGTCTTAGTTTATTTGAACGCGACGCTCCTGGACATATCGATGTCATATGTATGGTTACTTTTCAGTAAAGAACATTACTGTTATTACAGATATTATATAATGCATCCATTGAAATTGTACGTAGAGAAAGAGATTGCATATACCACATATGATTATACATTGTGTTATAAAACATGTGTCCGATCCTGAAGGGTAATATTCTCTATCTAAGAACCGTTTCGAATAAAATAAAATAAAAAATCTTCATATAAAAATGACAACGAAATAGAGTTTTAAAGATAATGTTTCTAGTGAATAATTTACACAAAATCAAGGAAATTAACAAATGCTGGCAACTCACGTACGGTTCGTAGTTCCTATAGACCCTATAGCTAGCAGAGCACGTAAACGAGAGACGGTGTTGCCTTGTAATTTGCACTTTAACTAAGTGTAATTTTTTTGTTTGTGAATAAATTATTATGTTTTTTTAAAACGATAGAAAAATTAGGACCTACTACGCGTATATAGTATGAGGTTTTCGGATCGGAAACTTGTTTTGTAGCACACGTATTTACAAATTTATCGTCATATCGATATTTGAAACATCGAATGATTTTGTGAGCGAACCGTGATTGATATAACATGTACATCACTGTTTTCAATTAAACGTGTTAAATTTATTGTGCCCACGACTTCGCCCGCGTAGAAAAGTGACGCGCTAACAGTTCAGCAAGTTCAACGTGATTCTTTAAATTGCAATAACTTTTTTATTTATCAACCGATTGCCATGAATTAAACATTAAATGTTGAGTGAAGCTTACCACAATATATAATTGAAAACCCTATCTAGATAGGATAAGCCGTTTTGTGAGATTAACGTGCACAAACAAACAGACAAAATATCCAAAAATCATTGTTTTGGGTTCTATTGGGTTAATAAAGGTCTCCTATAATATTTTTCTCATATATCTTCCATGACAGACATTACAGACAGCGACTCGTTACGTTTTTATTATATGTATAGATTTATGACTAACTAACTGTTACCCGCGACTCCGTCCGCGTGGAATTTTATATCATCTTTGAACCCCTTTTTCCAGTTAAAAAGTAGACTATGTTTTTTCTCAGGCTCTAGACCATCTGTGTGCCAAATTTCATTACAATCGGTTCAGTAGTTTTGGCGTGAAAGCGTAACAGACAGACAGACAGAGTTACTTTCGCATTTATAATATTAGTATGGATTAAGCTGATTATTAACAAAGCTATAAGCATTATATCAGTTTTAAAAATATTTTTCTTTGTATAATACGGGCTTGCGCTTGTCCACGAGTCGCCTGATGGTAAGCTTCGTCGCTTATTCACAATAATAAATTAAAATTAACCCTGATATATCGAAATGTTTCTGTGTAATTCTACAATTATATATTAGTGCTATACCTTAGCGTCAGAAATGAAGCATAATAAATAATAAATAAACATTTAATACATCAGCATAAGAGCGGGAAACCTTTGTTAATATAATGAAGTAAAATTTCTTTCGTATAACGAAGCGACGTGGTTGGTAATTCCTGGAAAATATTTACAGCTACTTTACTACGATCATAAATTTGTTTATTATATTCCTATATTACAAATTCTAGGTAAGGAGTTCGTCAATTATATCGTAATGCAAGAAAATGTTTTATGTAAAAAACTAGCCGTTTTTCCTCGCGGTTTTGCCCGCATAGTTCCCGTTCACGTGGGAATTTCAGAATTTCCTTTCGTAGTGCATCTCTACGGTACCCAAGCTACGTAATTTCCAAATTTCAAGTGCCTGCATTTAACAGTGGCTGTGTGTTAATATGTCAGTCAATCATTTTCTCCGTTTGTGTTTTTAGATTAAGATATTTTTAATTTCAGGCTAAACTGTCGTGTATAAACCTCTTAACTAAACTTATTTAGTCTCCTCAACTTAAAATATTTTGTGTCCGTCAAATAGATAAGTGAAAAACAATAGTTTTATTTTTTTCTAATTCAAATACTTAATTTACAAATTCTTATACGGATACATTTATTGATTTGCAAAGTCGCATGACGTCATTGTTATGCGCATCTTTTACTAAGGCATGACGTTATTAGCCGTTATTAGCAATGTTTTGCTATTTTCACAAATACATAATAATGTTTTATTTTGTTATTATGTAAGAAACGGACTAATTATTCTTTTATTTTCATACCCTGTCGTCGCGTCAATTGAATTATCTTCTCTATTAATTGTCAGCGATGTTAGAATGAAAAATATATTTTATTTTTAGAGCCTCATCCGTCACCCGTATTAAAGTGATCGATGCTAAATCGCAATCACCGAATCCCAAACACTCGGTAATTCATCAATTCCTTTCGAGACATTTCAATTTTTTTCACTCACCGATCGGCCCCAATCCGCCGAAGCGATGACGCAATAAAAACGAAAAGAATCCTTTGCTGCCATCTAGCCGAGAGGTTTATACGAAATTTTTGAAGTCGTTTGAATATTCATAACTTGATTTTAATTATACTTTCTTTTTGTTCTAATTTAATTTTGCTCTGCGATGCCTATCAAATATTCCTGCAGTGTAAGCAAGTTTCCGAAGAAATTCAATTTTGTTAATTTTAAATAGCGATATTGTTTATTTTTTAGGGTATGTACAAGTATTATTGACCTATAGACAAAGGACGTATAACGCATAGGCTGATAGTGCCTTTATAATCGGTCTGCCGTGAACCCAAAACTGTATAGGTATATGTAAGGGTAAAAAACACGTTCTTATACACGTACACAAGTCCACAGATAATGTTGCTTTTATAGAAAATGTTATACGAAAGACATACTTATTTTTAAACGATGAACTGCGACGACAGTCTATGTAAGTAGACAAAGTTGTCTATGTTGAAATGGCTTAACTTTGCGTGTTCATGACAATCTAGATGTTATAATCTATACTAGTAATATATATCGCTGAAGAGTTTGTTTGTTTGTTGGAACGCGCTAATCTCAGGAACTACTGGTTCGAATTGAAAAATTCTTTTTTTATTGAATAGACAATTTATCGAGGAAGGCTTTAGGCTACATAACATCACGCTGCGACTAATAGGAGCGAAGATATAATGGAAAATGTGGAAAAAACGGGGAAAATTATTCATCTTTGAGTACTTCCTTTGCGTGCGCTGCGAAAACGGTTCAAGATACCAAAAAATATGAATGAAAGAATTATTCTTCTTTAAATGATCTAAAAAAAAGTTCGCGACAGTATATGTCTATCTTCTAAGATTGACTCACTATAACATAATAATAGAAATAGATCCAACGGGGACGAAGTCGCGAGCAAAAGCTAGTATATAATAAAAATGCCTGTAGATATTTATGTAGGTGTTTCGTGATGTCAAGGAGCTACACCCGATCACTTATCCCTTGGGTCCCATCTATAACCCTTGTTTGAAAGTTGGTCACTTTTCGTGTGCTTGGAAGGTGTCTTATATTGTTTCTTTCTACCGTGGTTTTCAGGTAACAAGAAAGTGATCTCAAATTATAGAAATTCATTAATTACAATAAGTATTTTATTCAATAGTTTTGAATTTGCGTATCAGCGTTTGTGTTTGTGCTTGTCTATTGATGTATAATGTTTATTTCTTGATTGAATTTATATTGTTTCTTTATCAATCCTTAAATTTATTGAAGGTATTTGTTCTATCCGTCAACTGTTATACAAGCTGGATACAGCAAATGATAATTTCAAAAGAGAGTTCACATCCTTATGTCTATGAAATATGTTATAGCAAAATCATTTCTTTTTTTATGTTAAAAAACTTTCAATAAATAAATGTGTCGTTCATTCTAACCTTAACTAAATAGTGTACACTAAATATTCCAAGCTTTCCCGCTGCCAATACTCGGTTTCGTCAACAATTGTATTGAAAACGTTTAAGTCATAGTACTGGTAAATACGCATAAAATCTTCAGCTCCAAACTGGTTGTTGACAAAGGACCTGACCTTAAGCCTTAATGTAGTAAAATTCGGCTCTCAACTTTATCACACTCTATATAAGATACATTTTCAATTACACGAATCGTTTAATAAAAATAGATCGACCTTAAATACGGTCTTCTAGCATGATAACACTTTCATTGAATAACGTACTGGTCGAAAATAAACACACTATTTATAAAACTTTATTCGTAATTCATATAGATTTTTTTACGTGGCTACATTTGGTGATATCAAATTCGAATACCTAGTGCTGAAGTATTACCCGAACCATTCAGAAGAGTATCCCAAAGTATATACCTATAATATAATTAAAGGCTCTCAGAATTAGGCGCATTATAAGAATTATAATGGACTCGATCTGTCGGTGACATGCGCCTCCTGAGCTATTGTTCATCTCGACCATTGTGGCATTGTGCGCTCAAGTGAATGGAACCTTTACAAGCCCAACGGTTTCGGAAAATTGTGGATCTTGAAAATTCTCGCCGTACCTCACAAATGTGTTCGTAGCGAAAGATAATGTAAGTCTTTCTTTAACTTTTACGTTACTACGTATTTTTGTTCATTATTGTTATATTAACGTGTATATTATACGAACGATTTGAGTTTTAATTCTATATATTACATACGAAATGGTGCAAGAGTATGATAAAGATAGAACCAACCAGGTTAAATTAAGGAGTAGCAGTCTCCTACAGGAAAACAGCGTCATTGGCGTAGCATAGCGTCATCGGAGATGTCGATAAGTGGGGGTACCGGAGGTGCATGTATCACTACCCATCCTTTAACACGTTAAGTACTGCGTTTATATCAAAAAAAGTATATAAAAAACAAATGTGGATTAAAAAATCTATTATTACCATGCAATTAACATTATCGTCTCCACCCGATTTCGCGCTGATGAAATTTTAATAACATCGAGAGATTTCATAAAAAAGTATTCTCCTGCAGAATAAATCGTAGCAAATGCTTTTTATAAAGCTGAGATTATCCGCGCTTACACAGCGTAATCCACAGAGTTGCCATATTTCATCAAAGCCTCCAATGTATCAGGAGTTGTTGGGTTTTAATAAAGATTATTAGACTAGATTATTAGCAACACGTAACGTCTGAACATGTGCTCGTGGATTAAGTAATAATTAATAGATAGATAGATTCATTATAGACAGATTCAACATGGAACATTATTATGAGTAAAGTTTATGGAGGACTAA
>JADANM010005835.1:8207674-8229051 GCA_026213755.1 Eurema hecabe | reverse complement strand
ACTATTGTATTTTCATTTTTATTTGTTTCCTTCGTTCAATAATTCTTCTCAACAAAAAACAGGCAATCGTCTTATTAGATCATGCATTACTTCTGTAACCGCTTGGTCAATATTATGTAAATGAAACATAACAACGTTATCGTCTCGTCCATTTCATCGATAAAATCAAATAAATGTTATCTATACAATCGAAGGTCCGGCCCGCACATTCATCATAACTGTCTAACAATCAAAAACAAAAGGCGATCAAGCGTCGTGAATTTATCGCCGCCATAATGGAACAATTCCGTTTTGGCCGCTATTGACATTATGAAAATGGAAATTTTACTACGTAAACAGATGTCGTTGGATTCTCTTGTTGATAAAGCCCTTTATCATCCAAGTTAAGACATTTTTGTCATTTAATTCAAATTGAATAGTATTGAATGTGTAATTAGAAAGAGCGAAATTTGAAATAATAATTACCTATTAAGACTGAAAAACATCAAAATATGGTAAAACTTTGAATTTTTTTTATTAAAATTATTCGCTACTAACCCTAAAGCTGCAAGTCATGATACTATGCGTCAAGCTTAATAATATAAAATACAATATGTAAAACTTACAGAAATAAACAACATTTAGCGCTACACTCGAATTTTACTCCCCTCCAATACTAAAATACTTCAACAATTTAGGCACTAGTAAATTTCCCTCCAATATAACAAAAAGCTTTGTTTCATACTGCAACAGTTCAAAACCTAATAAGAACTTACCTTAGCATGAAAAGTGATGCCATATTCGAACGCCTCATCTGGATGGAGCGGAATCCTGGTATCATACTCATCATTGGTAACTAAATCGTACTGCTTCGTGGAGGGCATCTTCTTGCTCCACTTGAAAAACTTCATGGGCACACGTTTCCACGGGCCCGCTTTAAGTACTACGCGAATGTACCGGGTCTTATGTCGTTTAAACATCGAGGCACATTCTACGTACTCCACTGGGTGAATATGACGCTCCGCCGACCTGGGGACAAAATGCGATATTAGTGGAAGGAACTATGAAGCTCTACTCCGAACAGAATCGATGTCGATTTTTATTATTATCAATACAGTTTTTTAGCAACTTCGAATTGATATAAAAACTTTTTTGTTTCTTTTTCGATTACATTCCGATAAACTGATGTGCGATCCGATTCTTTATTAGAGTATATTAAGTCTCATAGCTTGGATAGCAGTATCAAATTTTTTCGATATCGACGACGATTGCATTCGGAGTAGCTGCTCTTGTTTCAGTCTTAATTTATCTCAAACATAATTTTATGATTACTGATTAGTATATTTATGTAACTTTTCATTATTACATTATTAAGTATGTATTGTGTGTAGTTTATCATCAATAGTTTATTATATCTATAAATATATATTCATCTTATCCATTTCCGAACCTCTCAGGTTGTCTGGCACAGATTGCTATTTAGCAATAAGCCTCTTGTAAATTATGATCTGTAACTTTTTACATGTACTTATTTTGATTTTCGATGTAATGTACAATAAAGTATAATAAATATGATTATTTAGAACACAAAAAAAAGTCAACGAGTCAGCAGACATGTTTATTATTAGTGAATGAATTTGTGAAGTACGAAATGTTAAGAATGTATAATATTTTAAATTGCTATATAAATTATTATAGTGTCGCGTTATAATACCTATTAAGGTGTCGGGTATAATATAGATTTTTCTTCCTATATAATCTATATAGGTCGTTTAATTTCTATTATCCAAAAAACTTCAAATATTAAGAAGAAGACAATTTTTACGTGTATGTCTGGTCAAAGAAGTTGTTGAGTCATGGAATAATAGAAGAAGAGAAGAAAGACCATTGAATATTCCTGAAGCAATATTGAAATGCGTTTATTTCTCGCGTTTTATAAAAAATGTATTTAATAATTTTGATAGTGTCAATTAACAAAGGCAGTGGTCTACTATCAGATCAAACCTCCAAATTGGTTTCCTCAAAAACATATCGGCATTACAACGTCATATTTCGTAAAGTTGTGACGTCATAATATCTTTCCAAGTAAAATCGTTACGTGAACCAAAAGAAATTCAGTCCAAGATAAAACTAAAGCAAACGTACCCGGAGCGAATTGTAAGCAGCTTTAAATATTTCAAACTTATTCTGTATGCTAAATAAAATCTTCAAACAAATTTCAGGAAAAGTCAGCCTGAAACAAATATTTTCTTACTAGTAAATTGGCTCTAGTGAATTCTAGTTGCGTACTGGGAATTATATTTTCGTTTGTATGGTTCATTATTTTGTAATGTGGTAATTATAATTGAAAAATTAAATTATGGAAGATATACATAATACTATAATTGTAATTAAAAATAAGTATTTTCAGAAGACAGCATAAAAACTGCTTAGACGTTTAATATTATTGGGCAGGAATTGCTTTAATTTCTTTCAACAAAATTACATGAATACAATAAATTCTTGGTAAATAATTATTTTACTTTTATAAAGGCTAAGTCTCGAACAAATGTTACAAGTTTTAAATTAAATTTTCACACTGTGTGTAGTTTGATAAAACTTAAAATATAGTAAAGCTTACATTATAATATATACGAGCAAGGCGGGGCGGGTCGCTAGTTGTAATGTACAATGATAAAGCAAAATCATTATTAAGTCGGAGTTAGAGTTAACCCTTCAACAATTGCAGTGTCTGAGTCTGACTCTCTCATAACAAGCCGAAATACTCGTAACAAAGCAATTAGTGATTTCCTGCTAGTGACGGGAAAACGGGGCTTGAACCCACTGACAATTGACTATTTTCTTTTATTATTTATTATTTTGTACAACAGCTTTATGATGTTCTATTTATCTATAAAGAGATACATTTTGTGTCTTTGTTGTGAAGAATGTTTGGTACTGTAGAATCGATTTTTTTTAATCAGACACATATTTCTTGGATACCAATGCCATGCACCACCTTATAATATGTCGGAAGTACGAAATTAGTTTATTAGTTATTAATTAAAAGAATGAAGTTTTTAATAAGCTCATAAAGAATGATTTTTGAAAAGAAGAAATAAAAAATAGATAGTACTTCTTTAATTTAATGAAGAAAGGCTTAAATTTAAGAAGATTGCTTTTAGTTTTGTATGAAGCGGTCTGTTAAAGGTTGATATTAGGGCTGTCAGCCAACATTCTATTTTACATTCATGATTTAGTTACACTGACAACTTTCACACTAGATATTTACAGATTAAATTAGTTTAAACTATGACTATTTATATAATGAAATTGTAAGAGAACGTGTTATATATGTAACACAAAATATTCCTTCTCAATATTGTTATTTTATATACTAAATTACAATTTGTTCATATCATACATATAAACCATCCTCCTGAAGCACACTTTCCATTAAAAAACGCATCTAAATCCGTTGCGTAGTTTTAAAGGTCTAAGCATACAACGAAAAATTTTGTTTTATATTATATAGTGATGTCTCAGGCAGGAGTGAGTCGCCAACCTTGATTGAGAAGTTACGCGCGGCTTCTTAATCTCGGTTTCCGAACATTAATTACTTTTCGTTAGGTTAACCGATACTGAACTTTTATTTGCCAACAAATTTAAACAATTGCCGACGTCTAATTTGTTTCCAACTGTCTTGACACTGATTTGGCTTTTGTTTGCTGTGATTGGATATTGTTTTTTTTTATGTAGATTTTTTTTATTTATGGTCAGGCTTAGGTGTCTAGTTATTTTGCGTTTTGTTTGTATGTTACAAAATGTAACAGACAAGAAATAAAAAAATGTTTTCTATTCCTTTTTATAATAATTTAAATACCATCCTTTCATATACAATATCACGTGATTTAAATACCTAAAAATCTTCAAAACTTACTTATATTTCAAGTGTAATAATAATAGAGTGTAATAGTTATTTAAATGGTAATTTTAACTATATAAATCTTTATAGAATTGACCTCCGCTCTGAAAAGTATCATTCAAGTATCAAGTTTTAAATACAAAAGTCATATTAGAGTGCTTTTCAGCTAACGATAAATATATACAAAAATGAAGCTTGCTTTTAACATTGTCAGTCTAAATACTTGACCTCAATAAAGGGTTGTCAGTTGTCACGTGTGATATAATTCTCGTAAAGCTGAGCTTTACCTGAGCTTAATGTTCCGTTGTTAAGCTCTGTTAGCTACAGCATAGAATGTGAATTTTTAAACGCTATTTTGTTTAAGGATTCTGAAGTTTACGTTTAGAAACCCTTATAGTTTCGTTATGTATGTACTTCTTACAATGTACTAGCTGCTGCCCGCGACTCCGTCCGCGTGGACTTTCATATAAACTTTGACCCCCCCTTTTAACCCTTTTTTCCAGTTAAAAGGTAGCCTATGTTTTTTCTCAGGCTCTATACCATTTGTGTACTAAATTTCGTTCTAATCGGTTCAGTAGTTTTAGCGTGATGGAAAGACAGACAGACAGAGTTACTTTCGCATTTATAATATTAGTATGGATTTATGTATTTTTGTATATCCGTCCGTGGTGTACAACACAAATAGTAAGAGATATAAAAGAGGAAAATGCATTAAATTGTGTATTTATTACATCGAGAAGTGCTAAAGTAGACCTTAGAAAATATTTTTATATTATACACGAAAAACGGTAAAAAAACATTCCACCCAACTAGTGTTGTTTCATTAAATATAAAAACAATTCGTATTTAAAGGCATTTTTGCCAAAATTATTATATTATAAACTATTAATGAAAATTATAGCTGATGAGATTACTTCGTAACTTCCAAAGATATAAATATACAGAGTATATGATATAACAATTACTTCACTTGTCTTATCTCAAAACAGGTGATGTTGGTACATGGGCATTTTAAGATAGCATTAGTAAACATTGTAAAGTCATCAACTTATCTCACTCATCTTTTCTATAAAAGTTTATTTTCTATACAAGTTTCATAAACGATGTTTTTTTTCTAAGCTACTATCTAACCTGCAACAGGCTTCGCTGATGCGTTGCCGTCCTATTAATAAGCTCAATACGTAATATTACGCTGTAACCAATAGGGGCGAAGCATCAGTGACATGCACTTTATGCGTGGACTTTCTTTGCGTTCGCTGCGAAAACGGTTCAAGTTATCCAAATGAGTGAGAAGGATTTTTTCCTCTTTAAAAAAACCTTTAATAAAAGTCCATAAATGTGTCATGTATATTATCTACTAAGATTGACTCCCTGACTAATAAAAATTGAAAGGGAGAAAGTCGTGTGCAACTGCTAGTCTATATACATAAAAATGAATCCCTTTTTCCGATGGTCACAGCATCACGCGTGAATGGCTGGTCCGATTTCACTAATTCTTTTTTTATAGAACTCCTGGATGTACGAGAATGGTTTTTAAGTAAAAAAAAGGTAGGTATAGGGTACGACTGGGTGGGTACCCCCACAGTGCCTGAACAGTGATGTGCGAATGTCACTGTGCTCCGGTCTGAAGGGCACTGTAGCCAGCGAGATTACTGGGCTAATGAGTCTTAACAGCTTATGACTCAAAGTGGGGAGCGTCGATGTAGTGCACCCCTGCCCGGATCAAAGTTCTGGGTAGCACTACATGGGTTATGGGCTGACGTTTCTCTTACCATCAGGAGGGCGTCCAGCTCGTCTCACCACTTCATAGAATAAATAAAGGGTAGACTAGGTTCAGCGTGAATGAAGTCGCGTTGGGCCAGCTAGTTAGCTATAAAATGCATCAATAAGCCAGCTACTTCGTTGGTAATCGTAACCACATGTATTAAACATTTATATTTGCATAATATTATATATTCATATGGTTCCTTACTGTTAAGGCTTCCGGTTGATTTGGCCTTCAACTGTATTCATTTCAAATTCAACAGACGATCGGTAAGAATATCGTCGGGACAGTTTTTTTATTAAATATATTTTGTACTTAGATGTGTTGTGTGAGATAGGTGTTTTTAGGATTAAGCTATATAAATATACTAGCGACCCGCCCCGGCTTCGCTCTTTTGTATTATACATATAACCTCCCTCTTGAATCACTCTATCTATTAAAAAAACCGCATGGGAATCGGTTGCGTGGTTTTAAAGATAAGCATAGATACATATAAATATAGTGATATTTTGTAACTTTAGAAGTGTTTGAAGAATATGTTTGTGGTTTAATAAAAAAATATTTTTTTATTCTGTAATAGTTACTATGCCGCATGGTTTTTTTTTTCTTAATTTTATATAGCTTTCCAAATGTAAAAGTATCTTGACATTCGAATCAGTATTTTGTAGTATACCATAAACAATTAATTGAGATTCATATCCGTCTTGTACAATACGTGGTTGCTACGTGCATAACTGGAACAGCTGCACCGATTTCTTCTAAGGTTCTCAAGCAGAAAAGAGATTAGGTGTATTAAGGTTAGAAGTAGCATAATAGGTACCTACAGAGTGAACCAAAACGTATCAGACTAGCAAGTATTATGTTATAGTAAATGTAAATAATAATTCGTTCGCAAAATTTCATATACATTTAATTCATACAAGCTTTTAAGAAGTCAAGGATCACTCGAAATACATTAATTACATTTCAACAGCCTCTTATGAAAAGCGAATATTTTTAAGTATGTAATAAATTCGTAAATCCCTTTCCAAATCTCGATTTCTCTGTAATATATTTTGGTTTTCTACCTCACTAACTGACCTGTGCCCAGTTGTTGAGCATAATGTTAATTATCCTTTTCGGTTTTTTATATAGCCTATGACACTCAGCAATAATGTGGCTCCCTATTGGTGAAGGAATTTTAAAATCGGCTCAGTAGTCAGTAGATACCGAGATTACCCCTTACAATTCAACAAACACACAAACTTTACTTCTTTATAATATTAGTATACATTAAAAAATGCTAGCGTTTGTTCGCTGTACAAGTCTTAATGACGTTGTTTTCAAAAATAAACCTCTGATCGACGAAATTAATATGCGCATTGAGGTGTTATAACTAAAATACAATATCAATCTGTCTGTCTGCTAAGACTTTTCCTTAAACGACTAGAACAATCTCGATAAAATTTTTAATCAGTATATAACTTAAAAAGGGGCTTTTTATTGCGATAAAGGATTTAAGCAGTCAAAATTGAAGTAAAGATAAATAGCAATAATACGACACTAGGGTTTCAATTATAATTTACAATGTATGTATGTAAAATAGAATATATTTGAGCTATATGTAAAGTAAAAATTCAAAGCACACAGAATTCCTTCGACAATACTCATAGGGACCTTGACATGAGATCGGCATTATAAGCAGACTTTCGTTTTTATTGAGCTAGTAACCGATGTGTTGCTTCGAAATGATATAATCTACATACCTTTTGTTTATTTTTTTCTCAGTGCTTGCTTTAAAACATTTCTATAAAAGTACTATGTCTTTCCCGCGACTCCGTCCGCGTGGACTTTCATATAAACTTTGACCCCCCCTTCCCTTACAACCCTTTTTTCCAGTTAAAAAGTAGCCTATGTTTTATCTCAGACTAGACCATTTCCGAATTAGAAAATTTCCAACCGCGATCTATTTTCTTCTTCATTCGTAATTATTTGTAAACTTTTTACACAGAGAGCTTAAAAACAATATAATATGCCATACGATTGTGTAATACAAAAATTTGTATTCAAGTCGAATAATGTCAATATTGTCGGATACTCCCTATTTCCTGTTAATACACGAGAAGAAATTGTATGAGCAGGATAACATGAATATTATTAATATTTATATAGCCTTATATAAGATGTATCGCGGGATTAATATGAAGCTTAAAATAGATGTTATTTAGTATAAATAAGTAAAATTCAGGATAAATAATTTGTTTTTTTTTTTAACTTATAGGAGTAGAGTTTTGGGAGGTAGAGAACTTAAAAAGCATCAATGTTGAGAATTCTTACGATTTACATTTCATTTCATTTGCGTAAAATTCTGAATCGTTCTATACCTATTCTTTGGAATAATATGCTATGCAAAATTGACAATGTATGTATTTCTTTTAGAATAATATTTTTATAATTTTTTCTAGATACCTTTTAACTTACATGTACAACTGTTTATTATTTAAACGATTGAAGTTTAAGAATAAGTACAAATAATTACAAATATTTTATTTCTTATGGGACACGTCTTTACTCTTGAGTTATAAGTAAATTCAGTTCATATAAACTAAACTTATCGTTAAAACAATTAACTCAAAATGTTTGACTTCATCAAAAGTGCTTTGAAATCAACTTATAATATAAAACGCCGACAGTCTAAAGCTTGAGAGACCTTGAGATTTGTAAAGGCGTTATGGCAGGTGCTAAAGGTCAACGACCCCTGAAGGTTACGGACAGGAAGCGAAGTAAAAGCTTATGGAGTCATTATTTACCGTAGGCGCACTTTATTTTAATTATGTAACACTGAAAGTATTGTCTGTGTTATTGAAATTTGTATTGTTGGTTGCTGACGGTATCTGTTAATATGTAGTAGCGTCGGCAAAATGTTTGTGATGTCATTGTTTATTATAATTTGCATTTTTGGGATTAATATAGCTACATATTATATTATTGTATATTAATTCACAAGTACAATACAACAATAAAAATACAATCCCTATATTATAAAACAGATCAGTTAACAAAGATCTGTTTAGATTAAATTCTCATACAATTATAATTTCTGTAAACGAAGTACCGCATATATAGGCGAAATACTTATCAATGCACATTGGTATTAGCTTAATCTTGACTTAAGTTATTGGTAGATAATTAATTATTAATATATATAGATTATAGACGCAACGCAACAAACCCAGTCATATTTGACTAGTTTAGTATAGTCCAGGAATTTTGTATTTGTATAACAATAACGCAAATACGGAAGGCAAAATGCATGAAACAATGCAACAGGAACAAGGCATTGTTGTCGTTTCATTTATAAGCTAAACAGAAGCGTTTTGTAGTTAAATTTAAATAGCGTAACGCAGTAATGAACCAACTAGGGATTAGGGTACCCTATTCGTTGAGTTCGGCCTATATGGATATTTAGATGACGTTTCAAGCATACTTATTACATAGATTCGAAACTAGCTTCATATAGGTATGTATGTATATCGCACATCTAGCTCTTAAAAGTCATAAATGTCCAAAAACCCAAAATTGAGCTAACACTGTCAAAACTTCCCTTTTATATGAATGCATTGAGTGCTTAAAAATCTCTTTTTTAATTCAACAACTATACGTTAGAGAGCGCCAATGACATTATAGCATTCAGTGCAAATTTATGGCAAAAAAAAATTTAATACGCTCTAGTGAAAAATTTAGATAAAGACATTTATGACTTTATAGAACTTGATGTGCGATATATTAGTATTATACTTTTATCGTTTATTTTTTTTTTCATCATAGCTAGAATTTTATAAAATATGTACTTTTATTATTGTTATTAGTTAATTAGTTACTGGTCTTAGTTACATAGTTCTCAAATTGTGCGTTAGTTATCTTTTTAGATAGCTATTTAGCGCAGTTTTTAATTTAAGTTAAAAATATATAATGAAAAATTTGGATATCAAAAGATAAAACGATTTCTATTCTTTCTCCTTTATTGTTGAATGAGATGATTAAGAATGGTAATACAAATTAAGTTTAGTCTATGAAATATCGGAAAGGTTTTGAGCTCCAAAGTTTTAATGAAGACATGAATATTAAAGCATCACTTAACAGTTTTTCCGACTTCTTCCATTGCCATAGTTTTAAACGAATTTATTATGAAAGTATTGGATTGTTTTAAAAAAACGCCTGCAAAAAAGTCTGAAGTTTAACGATCAAAGTTAGCGCAGTATAATGTATATAGCTTTTATAATCCATACTAATATTATAAATGCGTAGAGAAAGCAACTCTGTCTGTCTGTCTTTCATCACGCTAAAACTACTAAACCGATTGTAGTGAAATTTGGTACACAGATGGTCTAGACTCTAGAGCCTGAGATAAAACATAGGCTACTTTTTAACTGGAAAAAAAGGGTTATAAGGGGGGATGGTGGGGTCAAAGTTTATATGAAAGTCCACGCGGACGAAGTCGCGGGCAACAGCTAGTAAATAATAAAAATAAGTTGTATGACTTCCCCAATTTTACAGAGCAATCAAACTTTGCCGACGTGGGTGGCATATTATACTTTATTTTTCCTAACAACCAACTAAAAGTTATGCAAAGTTGGACGTGAATTGGGATTAAATAAGGCAACACCGATTTGAGACACGTTTTGGGTGACCTTGAATTTGAATGTGGACAAGTAGGTCTAGTATAGATTTTAGACTAAACGTGGTAGCTTGAAACTTACATTTTTTAATCATTTATATTTATATTATTTTATAATATGAAGAGGGGAGACGAGCTGGACGCACTCCTGATGGTAAGAGTAACGCCAACTTTGCTATAAAGCCCAACTCCGGGCGGGTGCACTACTCCGACGCTCCCCACTTTGAGTCATAAGATGTTAAGACTCATTAGCCCAGTAATTTCGCTGGCTACAGGGCCCTTCAGACCGGAGCACAGTGACGTTTACATACACTCAGCATTTTGCTATTATAGTACTAGAGCACATTATGCGGCATAATGCTTAATGTTGAATGTTTCAACTACGTATCTCTTTATTCATTTATCGAACACTGAAAAGTACATATTAGTGCTTTCGCGTGATGCGGGCAATTACATGTGCGGTGACAGAAAATTAACAAATTTTTTTCTTTAATTTGACATTCATAAAAATGTCGCACTATGCTCTGTAGGTACGTGGAAACCCAGTTACAATATTTCTGTACGTCGTCTACAAACGATGAGGAACATTCAGACAAAAATTTTAAGCATATATTTTCTATTATTTAGATATGTTCTCTAAGAATAAAGCGTTGTGTGAAATACATGTTTCAAGATAATGTTTTATGATTGACTATGCAATATGACTAATCGTTTTAATAGTTTTATTACCTATTAATAAATTTAATTATTGCATAACGCTCTAGTATAGCAAAAGGATGGACCTTGGTGGCTATTTAAGTGCAACATATAAAACATAATCCATACTAATTTTATAAATGGGAAAGTAACTCTGTCTGTCTGTATGTCTTTCCATCACGCTAAAACTACTGAACCGATTAAAACGAACCTTGGTACAAAGATAGTCTAGAGCCTGGGAAAAGACTTGGGCTACTTTTTTTTAAATCAACAACCAAAAGGAAGCGCAAGGGGTTGAAACTTTTTATAATTTTACGCTTTCACGGCCAAACCGCTGAACTCATTGTAATGAAATTTAGTACACATATGGTCTAGAGCCTGAAATAAAACATAGGCTACTTTTTACCTGAAAAAAGGGTTACAAGGGGCAGTCAAAGTTTATATGAAAGATCACGCGCACTGAGTCGCGAGCAACGGCTGGTACTTTTATATAATTTCGATACCGGTTTCACAACAAGGAAGTAAAAGGTATTTCTAAAGCAAACCTATTTTTTATAGAACCCCTACAGCAGGATGCATCCAAGCGAACTGACCTGATGTGCACCGGCTATATTTAGCTTGGGCGATAAAACTCCCCTTGCAATTTAGTCATTCGTATTTTACTAGTACTATACTAGCTGCCTTGCCTCGCTTATAATCCATTTTCCCTAGATTTTTTCATACAAATGATTTTTCCCGCTTTCTCCCGTTCCCTTGAGAATTTTGCGATATCCTGTCGCAACTAACCTTTAAGTTTACTAAGGTTCCATTTCAAGGTTCCATGCCAAATTTCAAGCGTCTAACTTAAGCGGTTTCGATTTTTCATACAAAAAGATCTTCTCGATAATTCCCGTTCCCGCGGGAATTTCGGGAATTCCTTTCTTAGTGCACCTCTACGGTACCTAAGCTACGTCCCTTCCAAATTTCAAGTGCCTATGATAAGCCGTTTAGTCAGTCAGTCAGTTTATCCTTTTATATAGGAAGGATCTACTAACTACCAATGAGATACTGAAGTATAGTACGCGTCATTTATGTTTAGCGATTGACGAGAATAGCTGCGCATCGGTAGAATCGCGCTCGTAATTGACGTATTGGTGCGAGAAAGACAACACGACTGGGGCAACCAATCAACGCTCGCGCACCCGACGATCACGCGATACCTTATTTTTGACTTCTGCGCAGGTTTCGTTCAGCGCTAAAGATTCGTGACTCGTACTATATAAAGGTAGCCTGAACGTTGAACCGCCGCTTTGCAAAACGTCCCTGTTTTGTAAAACGGCTAGCCGTAATGTAATACAGCGGATTATACAATTCGCCTGCGACATATATAAATCGTAGCTTTATGGTCGTATCTAGTACGTATATATTTTTATTAAGCTTAGCTCCATTGCATCCCACGGAATTCTTCAACGTAACGTATCATGCTATGCAGCGCTGAGGCATCCAACTCGACGCACTCTCCAATCATTGTATGAAATCCCTTTCCCTGCTGATGTAAAACATTGGACATCAGATCTTATTCCCACTAGATAAGTTTGAATGTCCCTCGGTAACAGTTTTCATCCTCTGCGGGTGCGACCTTGGACGCTCATATCCATCGAACTACAAAATTTTACCTCTCGTATCAAATGTTTCAGTTCTATACTTTACCAGAATGCCCGTTGAATAACAACATATTTTCACTATACACAGTTTATCTTTCTAAAGAATATGAACTTAGAGCATGGACGTATAACACATAGACCCATAAGTCCCTTAATAATTAATTGGTCCAACTTATCCAAAAGCTTAAAAAAACACGTTTTTATACTCGATGTGATAATGTTTCTGCTATAAGAAATTTACCCCATTAATGTGGAAAAATTTTAATCGATTTACTAAGTAGACAAAATTGTCTACTTTAAAACGTCTTCACTTTGCGTGCTCAAATTGCGGGTCTAGGTGATATAAGTCTATGGTTGTGAGTATACGCGCTGTGTAGCTTTACGATGCTTTCATTAAAAAGGTACGGCATGGCCGCATGTGAAAACTAAGTCAAACGCACGACGCTATCGGCCACAGCTCTTGCGCAAGGGCAAGAGGGCCTTGACCTCACTTGACAAGTTAATTTCCTCGCCTTATGTAACGCGTAAAGCACGTTATAGGCCTCTAAACCTAAACAATAGGCGTTCTAAATTCAAACGCATTGAATTTGAATGATTAACGATTTTCGTAGTGGCCACTCGGAATCTTAATTGGAACTATAAAGTTTTAAAAAGGAATAGGTTATGACGAGATTACGAACACGGAAATACAAAATATAATGCAAACATAATTTGTTTTATGTGTGCTTATGATACTTTGACCCATTGTTAGCTTGTTAAAAATTCGCATAAAAATAAACTTAAAAATATGATTGTTAAACCGCAATAAATGAAGAGATAATTCAATGCATTTAATTTTACTTTATATGCTAGTTTTATTATGACATTTTACGGAGATAGAAAGTAAATCTCTGTACTTTTTATATAACAGTCCTCTTTAAAAAAAAGCCGTGTTTGTTTTTTACGCAAATTAATGTATAATGGGGATCATTTAAAATGTCAGTACCAGTATTTCTATGAAAACCGATAATGGGTCTTCGAGGTTTCAGCATTAATAACTCTTTTAACGGAACTGTATTAAAATTGAATGCATTTTAATGTCACTTAGCGGCCCTCGTACCACGGGTTACCGATGTGGAAATTGAAACTGACATTCATTTCGTTACATGCTTTTAAGATTTTTTTTTGTTTATGTAACATTGATTTTAAAATATAGTAAAACGAAGTCTTTTATTGATTCTCCAGGTGGTATATAATAGTTTTGTTATATATACTATGGATTTACGAATATTCAAAAGTGATGAATTATGTATTAAATATTGAATAAGATACGTTTTTCTTTAAGGATTTTTATCTGTCAAAATTACTAGTTTACCAAATATTTAATCTTTCTCGTATTAACTTAACTTAAAAACAATAAAAATCCTCAAAATGTGTATCTAGTCAGTTTTTTTATGACCAAAATAAAACAAATAAGCAGCCTACATCACGTATATTAGTGCATTACTATGCTCCAAGTTCATTGACCTCGTACAATGCAACGCTAATTAGAATTACAAATGAGCATCCAACTTTTATCGTTAGCATAAAATCGAGCCGAATTACTTCGAAGACAATTTTAATTCTGTTCTCTCGTACTACAATTCCGAAGTCGGGTTAAAACCCTCCTCGATTGGAGTTTTTACGAGTTTTTTTATTGAAACGTTTAGTTATTACGCGTCTGTCAAGTGCGTCAATGTCCTTTTAATTTCACGGTCTATGTACGAGATTAAAGATGACTGACTAAAAGCGACGAAGCACGTATTTCATCGGCAGAGCTGCTAAATGTACATTTATTGAGGCAGGAAGGCGGAATACTGATTAGCGAATCTAAACCAAGTCTCGAACTGTCGCATAGTTTAATTGTTAGATGTTTCCAACTCTCTCTAGTGTTACTTGGATCCGAATATATCCTGACTTACCGAGAAACTGACTAAATCATATATTGTAATTTCTTAATTAGTAATGTTAGGAAATGTTGTAAATGCAAATAAGGTATGACATGTGAATGAATTGAATGTTTGGGATTCGCTTTATTCCTCTGCTTTGCACTATACTGACCTACAGTACATAATTGATATTATATTATGAGTACTAAGTGCCCATAGAATATGATTCATAGGTATAACTTAGATTATTTTTACGACTTTGGGGGTAATGTATCTCTTTTATAAATTAAATATAACAAAATAGAAATGGAATGACTTTTACCCCAATACAACCGCTCTCAAGAAACTCAGCTATGTTAGAAGATGAGTAGGTATACCTCCACGTGCCTGTCAGTAAAGACACTTATATCAAACACTCCACCAACAAAGGGTCTTAGTTAAAAATAAAACTTTTCATAAAGAAATAGGAATTCTTGAAGCCTTGACACTCGGAAAGAATAGTTTCGAGATGTTCTGTGTTTTTAACATAAAACTTATTTTTACCCGACTGCCAAAGAAGGAGGGTAATGTTTTTCGAGTGTATGTAAGTATGTATGTCTTTTCCTTTGTGACCTCCTGTAGCCTAAACGGCTTGATGGATTTTGATGTATGAGGTATCGTTAGATTTGTCTTGATTACGGGAGTGTCATAGGATACATTTTATCCTAAAAGTCCCACGGGATAAAGACATAATTACTCTTTTTTTAGTGTGCAGTCGGGTATTTTGTTTTTTTAATAATTATAGGATAACTTGTTGTTTTGTGCATTTCATATGTTGTTTTATATGGTAGAAGTTGGCAAATGCCCAGGAGGAAACATGATGTTAACTTACCACCTCCGCCCATAAGCACTCCTAGTAGGTCTCACGATTGTGTACCAGAAACACATTCGAACCTCCGAATAAAACCTCTTAGGAGTACACAAAAAAGGACGGCCTTTTTTAGAGTTATATAAGCAGTCAGCATAAGAAAATAATTTTCATTTGAAATTAACAGCCTACCTACCAATGCCCAACGGAGTTCCCCCGCGCACCCTGCCACAGAATATGTAATTCTAACCTAAACTTTCTTCAAGAGTAACTCCGCCTGTTCAAGACTTTATAGAAAGCACACACACAAGCCTTAGTTAATCATATTCATCGTGAGTCATCGAAATAAAACATGTCAACCGTATATTAAACGTTATAAATATAATAATTTTTATCTTAAGGATTTATTACTGATATATAAAAGTTTATAGAAACTGGCTGATATTGAAATAATAGCGCGATTTACGATATCATAAAAATTTCATTGCCTACTTTGATATGACATAAAAATATTCAAACATCTCTGAAAGAGATCTCATAGATATAATCATAACCTACAAAAATAATTTTTAACAAAAAATAAACCTACTTCAAACTAAAAAGCAAAAAATAAATTTGCTTCCCACAAAGTAATACGCATTTTCATTTAGTATATAGAAATGACTTCATAGTTATTTTATAATTTAGACGTCGGTACCAAGTAAATGCAACAACAATCTATACAATATCGATTTAAACAAACACACGTTTTACTTGACACCGACTTTCCGAACTTGACGAACCTTTTTTGAAGTCGGTTAAAAATAAAGTCGCATTCTTCTTCTTAATCTGTCCCTACGTATGCTTATATCTTTTTAAACCAAGCAACCGATTTTTATTTCGGTTTTTAATAGATAGAGTGATTCAATAAGAACGTTTATATGTATGAACATTACATGCATAAATGTGGGTTAACCCACGGGCGCGACTAGGAATACATATATGTAAATAAGATTTTAATTTAACTTTATAAAATCTTAATATATTCTCTATTCATCTTTTTCTCCGTCCTTCTCTTTTTCTTTCTTAAAGCTTTTAAAATATACAAGGCTTACTATCAACAATAAGTACTTAACATGTTTTTTTATTAAACCAAAAATTTATTCCACTCAGGAAATTATCCTATATATATAAAAAGTTATCTCTTCGATATAAACAACTGAAATAGTACAAATACTACAAAGAATGACATAAATATAATGTGGAATATAAGAGAGTACTTCTAAATGTCCCTAAAGTACCGTTAAACACGTCAATATCTTGTCGAAACACCTACATTTGACACTATTGGTATAGCGGATCGTAACACCGATACGAGAAACTTCTTGAATGTTTTGTACGAGTATTATCAACTATATTTTTTTATTCTTATTTTAACGTGAAACGTCTTTAAAATCGCTCCGAAACATATGTTACCATAACCATTTACCATAGGTTTAAAAAGTGGACCGTAACGAAAATGTCCATATCATCGTACCTTAACAATTAAAAAACTATTGGTCTTAGAAACAAAAATGTGGTGTGAATATTTCACTTAGATAGTCAGCTCACTGTTAAAACAGCGTCAATCTCTTTTACTTTAAAAACGATTCGCTAATAGACGTTTCACGTTAAAACCAAAAGCCGTGTGCCCCGGCACAGCCCCTATATACAACTATATAGCTATAAATAAGTTACAAATAACTAAGAAAACGTCATTGCTTTGTTTAACTCGTCTTGATCCCGAAAAAAGAACTACTCTTTTATAAAGTCTAAATTTGTATCAATAAAGCCGACATTTGAATTAATTTAACATCTAAAAGTCTTAGAAAAGTTAATCTTTTTCCAACAAAGTTCCTGACCATAATCGTGGCTAGTACGTTAATGTCCTAAGGGGACTTCATTAATCCTTTATCATCGTCTCGCAGACGCTAAGCGGCTACTGAATTCAGTTATTTTTCCCGTAATTCTTTTAATTTGAACACACGTAAGTATTTTTTGTGAAAAAAATCCAGTAAAGAATATCCAATAACGAAGACATAGAATGCTTTCCAAACGTTTAAATTGTTGCCATGTTAAAAATATAGAAATAAATAAAAAATCTTTAGATATTAATATAGAATACTGATATAATTATTAGACTTTGTATTTATAAACTTACAAACAAGTAAATTATTTTCAGTTACTAAAAAACAAAATATTTCTATTAGAAATAGACAAAATACATGTTTTCGACCATGATGCCTGTTTCTCTACCAAACCGCTACTGCCGCCGAAACCATAGATATAGAATGTACTAGCGAAACGCATTCTAAATCTATGGCCGAAACTGAGATTTGACGCTTTTCAAAATTCTATCAGAAATTTCTCTTTACGATCTTCCTTATCTCCTTAATGAACTAGTTAGATGCTTTTTGTATTAAACAAAAGGTTTTCGTATTAAATAAAGGTACGAGTATATTGTATTTATATTGTCCGGACCACCCAGTTAGTAACTATGAACCACAATTCTGCAGATTACGATAAATACGCGAAGCCACGCCGATCGCTATCAAGTTTCTTCTAATGAGATTGGACGTAAGTTTAATAATGACATTATAAAGCCTTTCTCCATACTTAGAAGCCGTTTTTGTACACAATTAGCTTACAGTAATGTCTTTAGTTTAACTTCCGCATACCAAACTTTATTTGCGCAACTTACCCACTTTACGGGAATATTTAATAAGTTAATTTAAGAGAATTGGCGTATAAGACTTTTGTAAATCAATAGTCTCATGATATTAATTTATTTGTTCATGTATGAAGTAAATATTGTGTAATATATTGTGTGAATATATTAGAATATGGTTATTAACGAATAATATGGTTATTGTTCGTAAATCTTTGGCTGAATTTTCGCTTGCAGATAGATTAGATCCTAGATTGGTTAGTTTTTATCAAAATAAAAAGTACCGTATACAATAGGACGGAATAATTCAGGGTCGATTGCACCCATTAGTTCGAAAACTTTTGATCCTACAATATAAGTAGTAGAAAACAGCAATTAAAAATAGCTCTTCATACACTGAACTCTGATGATGTAACGGTAGAACCACCATTGGTAAAGTATGCAAGCTATCCATTTTAAACCCAGACAACCAGTTTAATTGACGAACCAGTGTTGCTAAATAACATGATGATCCTTAGACACTGCTATTTTGTTACGGTTAGTAGGAGATAATCGTTCTAATATTACTAGGGTGAATACAAGCCTAAGGCAATTATATTATAGCGTGCAAAACTTATTACAGGGAAGATATGAAAATATAGTAGAGACCTACACCAAGTAGGAATGGTGGCAGACTCAATTTGTAAAGAAAAGAATAAATATACAAATTTAACGTCTCCGCTAAACGTGTATCATATAATATGGATTCAATACATAGAACATATAATTTACATTAAAAAAATCACAGTAAGTAAAATCCATAAGAAAATATGAACTAAAAATGTATAACAGTATAAACTTCGCTTCACTAATTCAAGAACAAATCAAAGAGTAGGTCTTTAAAATTCCTTTTTCTTAACATAGTATCTACAAGCAATATTTCAGTTTCGTTAACATTACGCTGAATCAGAGATTAGTGTAATCTTAATAGCCGGGTAATAGGGACACAGGCAAAACCGCGTGCCACGTCTATTTTTAACCGACTTCAAAAAAAGGAGGAGGTTCTCAATTCGTCTGTATGTATAATATTTTTTTTTTTTTTATGTATGTTCACCGATAACTTCGTCGTTTATGAACCGATTTTGATAATTCTTTTTTTGTTGGAAAGGTGATGTTTCCGAGGTGGTCCCATTTTAAGGAAGTCAGGATCTGATGATGGGAAACCAGAGAAATCGAGGGGAACTTTCAAAAATTGTATGGGCGACTAGTGCGTTTATAAGTTTTTCAATAAGTATCTTATGTAAACACTTTAATTTTAAAAGTCTGGAGTAGGTCTGATGATGGAGCCAAGGTACAGTCGAGGGAAATCCTCAACGATTTACAGTAGCTACCTTGTGTTTGGGCTTGATTATTTTGTATTGATAAGGACTTTACATCTAGATGGGTTGTGACTACCATAAGGGGTCTGATGCTGAAGACGTGGGATAGCGTAAAGAACTCCTGAACGGTGTACAGTAGCTACCTTGTGTTTGGACTTAATTCGTTTGTTTCGATGAAAGCTTTGCACCCGTATGAGTTATAATGAAGGTTTGCAGTAAATCTGATGATGGAGACCAGAGACAGTTGAGGGAATTCCTCAACAAATTACAACATTTAACAAAGGACAACCACTTTCCGACTCAAATAACCGACGTTTCTTCATTCGAGAAGCATCATTGATCGATCCACCACATAAAATCGTGAAATAAAATAATTTTTAACAAAAAATAAACCGACTTCAAACTAAAAAGCAAAAAATAAATTTGCTTCCCACAAAGTAATACGCATTTTCATTTAGTATGTAGTAACGATTTAATAGTTATTTTATAATTTAGAAGTCGGTGGCAAGTAAAACAATAAGTGTTTGTTTGGTTAAATCGATATTGTATAGATTGGTGTAGCATTTACTTGGTACCGACGTCTAAATTATAAAAAAATGCGTATTACTTTGTGGGAAGCAAATTTATTTTTTGCTTTTTAGTTTGAAGTCGGTTTATTTTTTGTTAAAAATTATTTTATAGCATAACGTATGGACTTTATTTTCTTAGCGTTACGTCACCGTTTGACTATCAAAACGCCTCATGCATAGTGTAGTAGGCAATTAAATATTCCTGTTGACTATACGGCTCGTTTAGCGAAGCTTTTCGGCGATATTTGTTTCTCTTTGTAGATCGTTCTCATGTTAGACTGGTCTAGTTGATTCTGGTTTTGGTTCTATGGTCGATGATTTTAATATCTTGTGAGTCACGCGGCTTACTTTTAATATTGATTTTGAGACAACACCAAAATTTGTTTTAAGCGCAAATCTTTATTAACAAATAAAATTCAATTAAGGTAACAAAAACGTATTACATGTTTTTTTACATAACAATTATACACATAATAAATCGATTCGAACATAACCAGTAAAATTGACCAATACCTGTGCAAATAAAACCAAGTAATAGGTACGTCCTCATATAAAAACTGTTCACACTTTTTCTATTTACATTAAAGGTCTTTATAACCTTAATAAAAAAATTCCTACATACTTAGCGTTGTTCTGAACCCGATGAATGGTATAGTAATAATTTGTAGAACAATAAACAAAGCCCAATGGCATGCAAACACGAGCGGCATTGTAGTAATCGTAAAAAGGTTCGCGTTCTCCGCTTCGGTTACTAATTGTTTCCAGGGTAAGGTTACTAATTACGGACAATCATACGATGCTATGGTTTGCGTAGGGATATATGTACCTTTATTTTTTTGATGTTCTGTTAGATTCGGTACCGTATTTTTAGACGTAGCTTTAATGCTGTAATAGCTCTAACGCTCTTACACTAACTTTTCAAGCTTAGCTTGCAAGGAATTACAATAACAAAACATGGCAATTACTATTATAAATAAGAATTAATTGTACTTTTACCATCAGTACTGAAGATCGTTATTATAATTCGTATATCCACTAAGAACTAAATCTAATATTTTCTATATAATTTGGGTAGAATTTGAACCTCCTTAGCTTTAATAGGTAACATCTACAAAACGCTTCTGACGACTCCGCTCAAAATAATCAAGTGTCCAAATGCCTTTACTCGAAGACTAAATGCAATAAAAGCTCGATCGAAGTTGAAATCGCTTCTAGCTCCAACTTTAATCTAGCCAGAAGAAAACGAAATGAAATGGTCCAAATCGGTTATTTTATCAATCGCCCCGCCGATGACTCTCGGTCGTTTATCAATAAAACATACGGGCTTTGAAAGGATTTTTTAAAGTTTTTTTTATTCAAAGTAAAA
>JADANM010005835.1:8187937-8205146 GCA_026213755.1 Eurema hecabe | reverse complement strand
TTTGCTCTTATAATGAAACCAAGTCGTAATTAATATTTAGTTAATACACAATTCAATATGACCAGTTGTTTAAAGAACTAATACTTCTTAAAATTTATTGAAGTCGAAAGACTGAAAATGTTTATCCAATTAAAGTAAAAAACAAATAAATAAATGTTCCTTTTTTCAAACTAAAACTGACTAAAAGTAACTATATCTTTTAACCTTTACAAAACAAAATAAACGTAAAATTAAACTTGATATAACAAAAATACGTGTGTTATTTCACAACGGTGGTTCTTCTACAAAACCAATTTCTGCTGAGCCTTTTGAAGTTTATGTCAAAGGTATCGCACGTAGACATCAAAATCATTACATCGTTAAATAAATAAAGTTAGCTCAGGTGTGTGATGAATATCTGAATCAAGAAATAACAGATAGGGAGAAAATCAAAAATATAGTGATGTTTTAGCGACTATAATTATATAAATAATCGCTTTTTTTACCATAAGTATATCTTAAAGACCGTTAATATTTAAAAAAAAGATTCTTTCTTTAAATTATAGATTTTAATCAAAATTATGGATTAAGAAGTACCGATTTAAGAATGAGCGTTATATTTTTGAAATTTAATTTCTTTATCGACAGGACGTTTCGTATGTTTAATCCATTAATTTAAATTACATTTATATTAAATTAACGTTGTTCTAAATATGTCGATATGATCGCAGTCCATAGTCCGAACTTTTCTATAATATAAGTACATACTGGTAATAGTCTCATATATGTATTATCAAAACCTCTATTAAAGTAGCATTTAATTACATTAAACACTTAGCTAGGATAATGAAAGAGTATGTCCTAATAAAAGTCTTTTATCAATAGTTGAGGCGAGTATCCGGCGTTACACGCGTGTAGCGTCACGCGTTACGCGTCACGTCATATGCATTTTTGGGTATTCCGAATAACCATAGTCGTTTTGATTTATGAATTGGGGTACCGTTGATTACTGGTGTCAACGACCGCTGTTCGCTCGAGTGCATTTTTGATCAGTGACTAATCGAGCGAAAAATTCGAGCACTAATTTCCTTTAAAGTCTACATAAGCTTTACTTCTTAGTATTGTTTCTTGTTCCGTCTAAATTTTTAGTTCGAAGTCGTACCTACTTATGATAATGAAATCATTTGAAAATGATTTTGTTATAAAACTATTTATTTACTTTATATAATACTAGCTGTCGCCTGCGAATCCGTCCGCGTGAACTTTCATATAAACTTTGACCCTCGTAAAGTTTACATTATTTTTGAGATGTATTCTGCTATTCAACCATGAAAATAATAAGAATATAACCATGAAAATTGGTCAAGCCGATCTCGAGTTATAAGTATTGTAACAATCCCGTCTTTGTTATTTTATATATAGGTGGATATTTTCAATTAATATTCCATTCTCATTCAAATCTCAAAAAAAGTTCGTAATGCATCAACCAATAGTGGTAAAAACAAACTTTAAATTCCACAACGTTGTTCAAACAATTAACCTACTAGCTTCTATAATCTACGCAGATTTACAAGTGGTAAGTGACGTCACAGTTAATTGTAACATTACCGTCCAAATGCTGACACAGGCCCCTTTGTAATCCCTTTACACGTAAAATGGTACTTGTGGAAACATTGGGTAGTGTTCACTGGTTAATTTCCTCTCTCTATACCAGGGCTTCTCAACCGGTTATCCTTGGAAGCATCCTAAGTGGTCCGCGAAGCAATCACAAATTAAAAAAAATATAACAAGCAACGATTCAAAAATTAGTAAAGAGTTTGCAATCACAAAAATCTATTATGTTTATTATTTATTGTAAAATGCGCATTTACAATAAACTAATAAAAAAATATATTCAATAATTTTATGCATTTTTATAGATACATAGAACGAGTTTTTATTTATTGACACTCAGATAATGTATAGTAACCGTCAATTTCCTTTAGCGGTGAACGAAACCTGCGCAGAAGTCAAAAATAAGGTATCGAGGTAGCGGTGCGGCGCGCGGGGCACGTGATCGTCGGGTGCGCGAGCGTTGATTGGTTGTCCCAGTCGTGTTGTCTTTCTCGCACCAACGAGCGCGATGCTACCGATGTGCAGCTATTCTCGTCAATCGCTAAACATTTTTGACGGTTACTATACTCATACTCATAAAGCAACTAGGTGGTCCGTAACGAGACAGAAATTTTAACAAATAGTCCCTCATGTCTATAAGCTTAAGAACCGCTGCTCTATACTCTTGCAATGCACACACTTTCGTTCCCCTACTGAGTTTAAATTCGGAATATGTTTGAACTAGGAATACGGTTTAACCGCCTTTTGAACGTATTTAAATTTTTGAAACGTATATTTATAATTAAAATGAATTGAAAATATTTATACTTATTTGATGTTCTTTGATCGTATTTATACTAAATAGAACGGTTCCACTGTTTTGTTAGCCTAAAACCAAATTTCGTGTTTTAATATTATTCGAATAACATAAAAAAAATATGACACTTACGTGTCTTTTTATTGATAAAAGAATTGTTAAAATTGGTTTATTATCAACAATGTCGCAAGCTTACATGCTCTTTATTAGCATTGATTAAAACCTTGAGAGCTCAGAACTGTCAAGGGAAACCCGGATCCTTTTGGTTTATTAGTGTAGGAATTGTAATAAATTCGAAACGAAATTAATTGGCTTGGTTTCTATGACAGATAGAGGGAGAGAAAGAGAAAGAGACAGAAAGAGAAAAACGCGGACGCCGCAAGACTTACATCTATAGCAAAAAGTATCTTTACAACTTTTGGTCTTAATTTTTTTCAGTCTAGCCCCTTTTCACAAACCGCGATGAGAATCTATAACCTATTTGTTCCAAAAACACTACGTTACAGAGACTGCATACATTAAGCAACTATAAAATCCGTCACAATACTCGCCAATTTGTCTTCATAAAACGCAGTATGACATGCTAATATGCATACCTAATTGCATACAAGCATAATTTCATGTAAGTCATATAAGCGTCGGGAGCGGAGTAATTCCCTTAATTTCACGCCGACCAAGTAGGTTACACCGTTACTTTGATAACAAGAGTCCTTAATACGCGAACACGTGAAAGATGAAGGCTTAAATGATTGAATGTTTCGTACTGACGCTCGAAGCGTAGCAATTTAATCTGTACTTACATTATAAAGTTAAAAAGTTTGTTAGTTTGTCTGTTTGAATACACTAATCTCAGGAACTACGAGCACTTGGTTAAGTTTTGGAGCAAAACTATTAAATTACAATGTAGGGTACATTTATTAGCTCTTCTAAACTAAACGTTATGATAATTTAGCTCTTAATACGATAGATGGAAATTCTTGAGCGTAGTTCGTTCTTTGAGAAAGAAGATTGTCCGTTTATTAAGCTTTTAACTTGGAAATTTATGGCTAATGGCAATCTGGGAGGTTTAAGCGAGCATTCCGTCAAGTAAATCAATAATGCTCTCAAGGGTCAAGACATACTAAAAGCAATGTACACGATTAAAACAAAGTCGAGTTTGATGTACCAGGATCGGAATACAAAGTGACAGATTTAATATAAACTACTAGCTGTTGCTCGCGACTTCGTCCCCGTCGGATCTATTTCTATTAAATTATGTTATAATGAGTCAATCTTAGAATACTGTCGCGGACTTTTTTTTAGATCATTTAAATAGGAATAATTCTTTTATACATATTTTTTGGTGTCTTGAACCGTTTTCGCAGCGCAGGTAAAGGAAGCCCTCAAAGATGAATAATATTACCCGTTTTTTCTACATTTTCCATTATATCTTCGCTCCTATTAGTCGCAGCGTGATCTTATGTAGCCTAAAGCCTTCCTAGATAAACTGTTTATTCAATAAAAAAATAATTTTTCAATTCGAACCAGTAGTTCCTGAGATTAGCGCGTTTAAACAAACAAACAAACAAACTCTTCAGCTTTATGTATTAGTATATAGATAAGAATTATAAGAAGAATGTAAGGTAGTGAAGAAATTGCTGGAAATGTATAACAAATATGTATAAAATGATCCCGGACTAATCCGGGAGAGCATAATTACCTAATTTAAATAAAAAAAATCAAAAAAATGTACCAGGATCGCAGGGAATGGAAGGAGGAGTAATTATAGAGACGTATATCAAATAAATAAATAAATATTTTCAGGACATTTATACACAGCGCCATCTAGTCCCAAGCTAAGCAGAAGCTTGTGTTATGGCACATGTACATACTTTTCTTTTGTAAATACATACATACAATACATAGCAACACCCAGACCCCAGAAAAATACATATGTAAATTACAAATATATTTTTCCGGGGTGGGGATCGGACCCACGCCCTTTCGCGCAGCAGTTGTGCTACCACTGCGCCAAGCGGTCGTCGATAATATAGGATTGTTTTGAGAAATTTTAACGCATTTGAGTTGATAACTCTCACAAATGAAGACATGTTAATTCTGTCACTATGACACTTAAATATTATAACAACCCTATTTAAAAGTTGTAAGTAAAAAAAACATATGTTTTATACATAAGCTGTCACTACCATCACAAATGAAACACTAAAAATAATACGTAAACAATTGGAGAACGAATTAATTATTATTAGTTGTTAGTTGATGTAGTTTTGATAATACGCCATATATTAAAACAAAACTTCTATATTTTTTCAATACTGACAAGAAACATGAGAAGAAGATCGTCTAATATAGATAGAATAAAATTCAAGTCGTGGTTTCGTTATTGCAAAAAAACGCTTAAAAATTTAATGGGCGACTTCGTTATTTTGCAATCTAGTAACATTTTCTTTATGTTATAGCGGGAAACAGAATAGCAGCGCTGGCCTTATTACTACCGTTCAGACTAATAAATGTGTAAAATGTCTTAGACTTTTTTTTTAAATTCCTTGTCCAATATGACGCCAGTCTCTCTTACTACCTTACACTTATATTTTAAATATGGACCCTTTAACGTTTTTGTATTATGTATACATAGATCTTTGAGTTAGCTAAAATTACTATAACGATAAACTTTATCATTTTCAAAATAAATAGGTATAAAAAATATTAAACCTCGGATGGCACGTGTCTTACAAAGAATGCACACAATTCTTTTGCATTCACCTCATTTCTATTTAAAACTTTCTTCCAATTAAATTTCCTTTATTTGAAAGTTATTTTTAGAAATCTCATTTGTTCAAGATTATTGTCTATTACATTAATTTAATATAACGCAAAGAAAATTTAATCCAAAGCCCTTTAAATTAATTTCTAACCGCAAAAAATATGTACGTATTTTTTTATAAATTTATCCTCACTACGTATAAAGTGAAATTCATCAAGATTTTCATTAAATAAACATTTCTTTAAGAAACGTCTTTCTACTGCGTGTTTGCGAAATAAAATAGATGTGACAAAAACAAAAAATCTCATTCGGTCTGTAATTAAGTTTTTTTATCTTGAATCTCCATTGACCCCTCACAGTAAAAACCTTAATAAGCGCTTTCTTTGTTTCATTGTCAGCGAAACGAAAATATAGAATATTTATGAAAGCATCAAGACATCCCGCGGAAATATTAATTTTTGCGACCTTTTATTGTTTATTCTCATATTAAGATGGCGCCGTTATTGCTTTCTGCTATTGCAATTTGCAGATTATGAGAAAATATGCATATTGGTCTATGCTGAATAAACTGTATTCAAAATTAATATGTTTATTTAGGTTTCATTTAGCTTATTAATTGTACAAGACAGATTGCGACAAAGCGAGCAACTTCTTTCAAAATGTATAGTGTGTGTAGACCTTTAAATTAAATTATTACTAAAATATTATTTATTATTAAATATTTTGTGGTTAATCATCCTATCAAAATATATTTACCTACGTCAAAAATACTCCAACAACTTATTAAAAACAATTTTCTTACTATTTTAAGAACACAAATAAACGAGTTCTAGTATTTTATTCCAGTGTCTCATTCACAAATTCAATTACTACCGAAGAAACTATTAGCCTGCTCCAAGTAATTAATTCTCTGCTCTTCACAGGTAATACTATTACTGAACTATTACAACTTCAATGATTATCAATAGAAGACATATAATAACATGCAGTTATCGTTTTTGTTAACTTTGTCAATGTAAAGAAAAGCAAATTACCGTCTTTCTTACGAGATGTAACTAGTTAATATCAAACTAATCAGTTTAATACAGAGTGAAACCTAACAAAATGTTCAATTTTAAAATTCGTCGTGGGTTGAGAAATTGAGGAATTCAAACACTAGAGGTTAAGATTAATTAAAATATTTCAGGACATTCTTACACAGCGCCATCTAGTTCCAAGCTAAGCAGAAGCTTATGTTATGGCAACTAGATAACGGAATAAATTACATATTCATACTTTTCTTTTGTAAATACATACATACAATACATCGCAACACCCATAGCATAGATTGTAACATCATTACTTATTTTCGAGTTTAATTCGTACGAGTTCAAGATTTTCGTCACTTCGAGTTTCGTAGTAAAGGATTGACAGTTGCCTTGAATCTATGACGCTTTATTTAGCGCTTTGACAACAATAAAACTTATTTTTAAGAGCCCTTAGTAGCTGGAATAAGCTACCTAAAAATGACATAGCTGAAAAAAAAAATTCAGTCTCTAGCTTATTACAGAATGTTTATCGCAAAAATACGATAATTAATATTATCTTTCAACAGTGTTAATTAAGAACCCAACGTAAACAGTACTATGAATTGTTTGGACGTTACGAAATGGAAACGTAAGCTTTATGAAGGGTGCTGGCATGACAAGTGACGTCACGCCGTACGTCTGCTAGAGCGCTGTCACCCACAATTACATCGCGTATTGTGACGTCACAATATTATTACCACTAAACTGGACATGTAAAAGCAAGTCAAATTTAAGTACGTCTCAAATATATGTTGACTGTTGAATTACAAAAAAGTGTCAATCGAAAAAAAAATGAGTTTAACTTAACTTACGTCCAAATAGTTGTATAATTAAGTATCTAACTAATCTAGGAATTCGTCTAAATTACTTAACTCTAAATTACTTAGCGTCGGTGACCAAATATTTTTTACTTTCACGTTCGATCTTTTTCTTTATCTTTTTTAAAATCCATAACAAACATTTGTCAAGCCGATAGACGCTTACGTAGAACCTCTTACTCAGTTGCCCACCATAACATTAACAAAATTCAGGGCGGCCCAAGAATGCACATTATACCTAATTAATCAAAAAATATATCTAAAAGAAAAAAATGTACATGCAAAAATATCTGCATAATAATAACGATATTAAATATCCTCGACAAATCAAACTGTGAAGTTCCCTCGACTATTCCCGTCATTATAAAAGACGCCGGTCAATGAACCATTGATAACGTTATCAGTAATCACATACGTTGACTGAGATAATAGAATCCTGTGTTTTGTGTCTTATATACATGTATACTTGTCTAAGATAAATTTCTCAATTACTTTTGTATCTAAACATTCTAAGAAAACCAGTTAATAAGTTCACCCGAGCTAACTTTATCACTAATAATAATAATCATTTATTTTCCATATTAGGTGATTTACAAAAAAAATTACCCAGGCTCCCAAGATAGTAAAGACTGTTTTTCAGGAGTCTGTTTCATCCAATTCATGAGTCATACGACACCGAAACAAATCGTTCAGATATTACAATAGGTATATAAAAATTCATTTTTAATTGGTTACAAAATAAATTATATCATATAGTATTATATGTGTATAGTTTGTACGTGTTTATGTATTATATAACTTTCTTTTAATTTTTTTTTCTTTCTTCTGTGATTGCCTGGAAGAGATCACTGCCGCCAGTTGACATTATTTTTTTACTGTATTAAACATATGTACCTAATGTTTTAACGAAGTGTAATAAATAAATTAAAGAAAAATAAAGTATATTAATAATAACTTTATCAATCATTTCTGGACAGTCTCCAAAGATTGTGAACCCACCCAGACGCAGCAAGATGACGTACGGTAGGTTTTAGTTACTAGAGTTTTGATATAATAATATAACCCAACCTGTTCCCGAGGCCTTTGGTATGACCGTCAAAAAATAACTTACACGAGTGTTGTACTCGAAAAACCTTACCCTATAGTAAAGACTAAATTACGCTTGTTAATAAAACGAAACTTCACGTAAGTAAAATTATCGTACATCGCAATTTAAGCCATGTCAAATTGTTCGTTTTTAGGGCAATACCACAACAGAGATCTTATGTTCTTTAATATGTAATTTCACCCATATACATTAAGTACTTTTTGTCCTAATTATCCATAATATAATAAATATCATCACGAATATCAAACACTGCAATTTATCAGAAATGACGTTCAAATTAAATCAAACCAATGAAGAGACAATAAGAAAAGCATTTCAATTACAAAACAATTACCGACGTAACTCCAGATAAAATAAGATGCACCAAAGGAAGCCCTCTCAATGTACAGTCGAGATTAAAACTATTTAACATAAAATATTCAACATTGTTAAACTTTAAACTAAACCTTATTAATCGAATTGTTGTTCACAGAATTTTGAATATTACTTAAAGTAAGAACATTACCTTTCTCACGTGATATAAGTAATTGTAATTCTATGTTAACATACTTCTGCACTCGCCTGTTACCTTACTACCTTTGATTGTTATGTCCAAGTATATCGAAAGCTCGCGGAAGAGTCTGCGATGGTATAAGTCGCGTCACGAATGTTTAACGCTGGACGAGAACCCTACTTATACCCGGGACCCCCACTCGCTGCGGTAGAACGGTATACAGTGGGGTTTTAGTCGGTACAAGTCTGACATAACCCATGGCCCTTTCCCTGAGGTCCATGAGAATCCTATAAGGATTTCCCCACTAAAAAAAAAATATCGAAAGAACTTTGAAATAAAGCCAGCCGCCTGTGAAGTAAGTAATGACTAATTGCCTTCTTACTGCGAAAAATTCTTTAAACATAAATTTTAATTTTAATTTTTGTTTCACCGGTCACTCTTATCACTAATGGTTAAAAAATGCAGCTTGTTTATTGCATATTTTGTTAAGAAGTATGAGCTTTACATAATAGACGTTTTTCAATCAATGAACTAAATTTCTTGTCATTACGAGTACTTTATGTATAATAAAAATAAAATGAATAATAAAACACAGGCACATGAGATGATGATTTATTTTATAAGTATGTTATAAAAAGGTACCTAGGTATAAGTATGAGGTACCTATAGCACCAGGTAAGGTACCGGGTTAAGTCGAACCTCCACTCTACACTCCTCACAAATTTCTAGTATTTCAATTTTTGTATGTAATTGTAGGTTTAATTGGTAGTGAAAAGTAAAAATTATTTCTATAATCACATCTCTTCTGATAGTCCCATTCTATGAAAAAAGGAAGTCAGATAAGGATCAATTTAAAGAATTGAAAATACACAATGTATTCGACTTTAGGGACATGATTTCGCTTAATATGCTAATGTCCGCGACGAAATATTTTCCCACATAAAAAGGTCAAATCAACACGTTTCTAGGCGCTTACATAAAATACATGATCCTTCATTATTCATATCACAATGTCATCACAATAAACCTAGAGAAAAACAAAGCAGAAAAGTTTAGCAACAAAAGTCTTAACATTGTAAGTGGTCTCGTACAGGCACCCTATAAGTTGAAACATGTATTACTGACATTTTTAATATAGTTGATATATTTTATATATTATGTCGCAGAGAGTGACGTCGTAGTAGTGTAGTGATGACGAGGTAATGATTGTTTGCTTCATTATGGCTCTTTCTTAGGTTCTTAATGAGTAATACTTCAGAGTAACATATTCACGGCGTATATTCAGATCGATTACTAATTATCCAATATCATTATTTTCACAATGCTGACAAAAGCCACTCAATTCTTTTAAGTTTGAATTTAAACATTTTATAAACCAAGGAGGTTCGACTAATTAACTAATATTGCAATAGTTTTCACTATCTTGATTATTCTTTTCATCCATCTGCTCCGATATATATAATCAGCTTTTGTTAACTGCTTTTAGATAGACTAGCGTTGATAAACCTTATCATCGGCTTTTATAATAAATTGAAACTATGATAAAAATACATTAAAGCTAAAGTGAAACTTAAAAGCATCGATTCCTAGTAATATAATTATTTAAACGAAAACAGTTCTGTCAACGTAACGTAAGAACTTGCTGAATCTTTAAAGCGAAAGATATTTTATATTTTGTATGAAATAAATTAAATTTCGTCCATAGCTGACCTCACGCAAACATAGTCAAGGGCGTAAACATTTAAAAAAACATATATAAAACAGCTTATAGAAAGAGAAACGAATAAATAAATACTAGCTACAATTGTTAATAATAATACATTATGATGTAATCCGTTACTGTGATTGCATTTGTAATTATAAACATGAATATTATATAAAGACTTATGACTGTATAAATGCTAGTATTCATAAGTTCATACAAAGTCAAACATATATTCAACTAGGCTACATATAGTAACACTTCCGAATCGTCATGATATTACAGAACACATATTAGTATATGTGAATAGATTTTTTTTGAAACATTCCCTACAGATTATTTAGATTAAAAAAATATTTTTTAAATTCGAACCAGGAGTTCCTGAGATTAGCGCGTTCAAACAAACAGACAAACTTATGTATATGGAGTTTAATTGAAACTTTAGCATGTTATTCACAAAATATACATTCATAACATTCCCCACTAGAACCTTTGTCATCATTCCAACAACTTTAGAAATCCTTACTTCTAAAGTGTCAGTTTTTCGTGAAAATATTGTCTAAATGACTCTTTATCGACTTATAGTGTATTACATGAGGTTCTGACTAATTAATCTTTTAATGCACCCCTGCCCGGAGCAAAGTTCTGAGTAGCACTACATTGATTACGGGCTGGCGTTTCTATTACCATCAGGAGGGCGTCCAGCTCGTCTCACCACTTCATGGAATAAAAAAAAATATTATTACGTCCTTTTAATGCAAAAATAGTTTTGCCCCATTTTCACTCGTGTTCAACCACCACCCTTTTTTCTCGGTACTTCATGTTTAGCGCGAAAATTAAGAAACATGAAAAAAGCTCTTAGCAGTTCATTCAGTTTTATTTATTGTTTAGATATTCTTTTATTTGATATTCCTAAAACTATGATATTCTTAAATTTATCATTTATCTTAGTAATAACATAGAACGTTATATCCACGACATTGAGACGAGATATTCATAAAACTCACGATAATAATACCAAGAGTAAACTCAAGGTTAACGCCATAAAACAACTTTTTCATAATATAAGACCCATAACTTTTAAACACCATGCACAAAGTTCGGATAGAATATTTAGTAATAAATATTATTAATTAGAGTAACTTCACTATATAGTATAATAAAAACTAAGTCGCTTTTTATGTAATAAATTCAACGCACAGCCATTATCACAATAGGTATATATTTTTTTTTATGTGGAACCTACCTTTGGAGGACAATACAAAGCTTTGCTAAATGTATAGTTGATACTAAGGCCTTCTTTATATAAAAATTTATAGTTTAAGTGCTCTTAACACAACTGGAGTTTGTCATTGATCTTTGTTGAACCTTCCGAGCGCATTTAAACGTGCATAATATGAATGTAAGGCATATTTAAAATTTATTATGTCAATAAAATTATCTGTATACTACTTTGATATAATATTACGTTCGAGGAATCAACATTTAAAATATAATTTATCCGTTGTGTTTTTTGTAGTTGTAAAAATTTATTAATTTTGTAACCATAACATTTTCCTTACAGTTTTTGAATTTTTTAAATTAGCTCTCCCTTTTTTACGTTCCATCTTTTTAGTAATTTTCTTATGTTATAACAGTTTTAACTTATTAGGCAAAAATAGGAAAATTGTTTTTAAATTAGGTTTTACTATCATTATGTGCTGCGTTTTTTATAAAGCTTTCCTTAAACTAATGCGCTTTGACGTTAATATAGATTATAGACGATAAAATCATCTTCGTGATACGTATTTGAATTATAAATATTAAAACAAATCACGATAAAAAAAATATGTAGCTCTACATTGGATTAAAGAATGGAATTAACAAATGAAAGACGAAAGATTTATTTATTAAACTGATTGTGTCAGATTTTATCCAATTTCATCTTCATATTGAACTTTCGATAAGAATAAAATTTATTAATTTAATTAAGTTTTGCAAATCGATACAAGGTTTATTTACGTACTCACTTACGTTTATTTTTTAGGCTTCACTAAAATTTTGCTTTCAAAGCTCTCTCAAGATAACCACTGATTAAATATTTCTGAATGATGTTTTAAATATTGTTTCGCTCACATTGAGATATTCTTATAGGGAGATTTCATTAAATACTATTTATTACATAAGCGGTATTTTTATTGATTTGATTCAAACTTTTTCTTTCAGTTACTAAGATAATTTCAAAAAATATAGACCACATTCAGATCCACATTTTCGGATATTAGTCTTATGTTTTTATTTATACAACTTTTAATTAGTAATGCTCTCTAGTCTTCAAAACTGGTTCGTCCTGTAAATATAAATCGATCCACTGGTTCTATAACTGACCTTTGAGTCACTCAATGAGTGTTTAATAAAAACATAAGTCTACTATATTAATATGAATCCTATTTTAATATGTTATCTAAGCACGTTTAAACGAGAATGATGTTTGAGTCATATAATGATGTAACTTACAATATATCTACGCTATTCTGTATGTGTCGCTAATGTACTTAGTCATTAAATAAACTTTAGCACTATTTCATCACAAGAATGTTAACAACTTAACCGTTAAATTGAAAATCCAGCAATAGTCATCGATTAGTCACTAGACAAGCCTTAGAGTCTTATGCTGTCTTTGTTCAAACAAAGCTTTTGAAACAAACACATTTAATTCCAGACTAAATTCGATCAGAATATTAATTATAAACAGCATTGCAGCGATTCACAGAATCGTTTATTTACGTCTCATCTTCTTCGAAGTCGCGGAACAATTGCCCTAACCGACACAAAACGACACACAACAACAACTTTATGTTAGAACAAGACTTCACAGAAATAATACATTTATAAACAAAGCCTTTGTTGATTGGCTAATCGAGAGCTTTGTGGGTGCCGACAAGAATGCGACCCGACCACCACGCTAAGGACGAATTTTGAAATCATTCTCACATCCTTATAACAATGAAATTATAAAATTTTCAAGTGCTTCAACTTACCGGTTTTACGCGAAACTCGGGAACATAGCCGGGGCTTGGTAAAAACTTTTCAAAGTTCCTCACGAGTCGTCACAGGCACGATAAAGTCACCGCAAGTTCATTAGATGAGTTAGAATTGAATCCCGTGTTGTAATGGTTGTTTTTTTGTTGCCGAACAGGTTTCCGGCGTCGGAAAGTGAGTTTAAAGTTTGGTGGCGAGCGGGCGGACGCGCTCCCGGCGAGAAGGTACCTCGCGGTATGAGACTGTCGGTCTGACTAGTGACTACGTAGCGCGAGCCAGCTGCCAGCCAAGCGGCAACGTCGCACGCTACCCCGCGCCTTCGGGGTTCAAACTTCGAGCTTCCATAAGCACCTATGCGTTTGTTTAACCCTCTTTAAATATACACATAGTTATTAACTTATGTACTAATTGGATTATAACCTACATTTGAGCGTTAAGGGATTGTATGTGATAACATTATAATAGAACTATATTAATGAGTAAATTTTTAATTAGTTGAATATCTTGTGTAAATTAAATTTGTTTGGATTTTCATGGATTTTTGTTACTATCACATTTAAACATGGTTAACTATATTTTTTTAATGTAACATAACGATAGTAATTATTTTATAAAAAAAATAAAGTAAGAGAAGGTAGAGCCTCTACTATAGAGATAGTAGAGGCTCTACCTTCTTCTTTCCATCATACATACTTTATATTAGATTACATCTGATTAAAATATAAATTACTTGTATAAAAATACAACTGTATTATGAATCAATATTTTATAACAGTTGTTTATACAGACATATAAGTTGTTAAAAAAATATAGGGTAAGTACAATAATTTAGTGTTCTCTTAAAATAAAATAATTCGTTTTTTATATGCCCATTTTGTACAATATATCGCTGTTTGGCATTAACTACGGACATAAATCTATTCGATAGTTTTTATAGAGCAATGAAAAACTTTGTTTACGATATGTGATGTAAGATACTAATACTAATATTAAATAACAGTACAAATTGTGTTTTTATATTTGCGCATTGTTTTTATGAAATAAAATTTCTTGCGTAATGGATGTATATGTTTAAATACGTTTACATATATAACTTATGCATAAAAATATTTTCTACTTTAAGATATATTGTTACTTTGATATACACATGATGATGTGTTTCGTGGTTAGACCCGCATTGAAAAAAGTTATTTACTACACGAGAGCACATTTTAACAAATGGCAGATCCAGGTAGAACCACCGCTGGCTCGCAAACGAGTGGTACAATCCTCCCACAAAATACCAGAAATACTTTCCTTTACCCTATTTTCTTTAAAGCTAGCAACATTGGCGAAAATCTTACCTTTGTTGTTCATGATGATCGCTTACCAACAGAGTACAGAAGTAAATCATGACATATTTTAATATTACATTAATCTTTTAGCATTTCTGTTCATATTATATAAAAAAAATTTATGTTAAACCTCCAGGCAATAGTATATTATTCTGCTGAAATTGCTTTTCTATATCTTGTTAACGGAACATTATTCGAATATTTATATAGTGAAGTTATATTTTTTCTAAGAAAATAGATTTAAAATAATCTTAACTGTCTTCGAAAAGTAGGGTTAAAGGCTTCCTATATAAAAAAAATCCTTTTTTTTATAAAACCTTTTTTTAGATAAACTAGATTAAGTTATGCATCATTGTTACACATAATTATAAGGAATCCTTCAAGTTACCTACTCCCAGTCAGTAATTATTTCAAACAGGTAATCAAATCCTCAGATTACTACGTAGTATAAGTATACTAATATATAATAAGTAACCTGGCGTATAAGCATAAGTATACTATGTAGTAACATGGTGTATAAGCATAAGTATACCTAGTATAAGTATACTATGTAGTAACATGGTGTATAAGTATACATAGTATAAGTATGCACCACAAAGTCATACTGTAGCGTCAATTAAACCGTGCATAGTGCATCTCCTTACTCATCGTTATAAATGATAAATGCTCCAAATTCCAACCCTTATCTCTACCGTACATTTTCGTTTTTCTTTGCTATATTTTTCGTGCCATAAAAATGTCAAATGATTTCTTCTATTGGACTAATATCAACTTGTAATTATGAACGTATGAGTCATCATTTTAATTCTTAATTGAACTGTATACTTTGTATATAATACTAATTCCTATAATAATAAGTAGTTACTTTAAGTTAAGTTAAGTTTAACTTAATAACTAAACTAAACTTAATAACAATAATAACTATCTAAATGATCATTGCATCTTTGTGTAGCAGACATCTATAAACCAACTATTATTAAATTCTGTATGGGACCATACCTACCTACACATGATAATACGACTTTATTGACTGACTTAACTTATTTCCAAAACATATATTTTCAAGTCACACCCTGCATTGACAAAATCATTTTCAATTATATGTATATGAATTTAGGAAAGAAAAATATGAATATTTTAGGTATCCGTTATCTAATCACCTAAACATAAAGCCTTAAGCTCTGCTTAGTGTGGAACTAGATAGCGCTGTGTTAAAATCATTCTGAAGTATTATTTATTTTAATAACATTAAGACATCTTTACAGTTCACATTTAGAAAATAAACGTCCCAAAACACAATACAAGTAACCGCTTCAATTTTGCAGCAAAATTCTATTTTATCAAAAGTATAATTCTCTAACAGCGTTTACCTCATATTTCTGTTTTAAACCCTTAAGTAAAGGTGAGAACGTGCTGCACCTGCATTCGTGGGGCTAGACACCATTTTGCTATTTTATGAAAGCATTCATTTTGTTTCAGTAGCGAATAGCGATTTACGTTTAGTTGAAGGATACTTTTGTAGACTATACATTCAGTGCACATACTATTTTCTTCATATTAATAAAGAAGCATTTGTTTACGACGTTGTTAGCATTATTTTTTAAATATATTAAACTTATAAAAAGTTTTTAGTTACATTTTTGTTAGTAGCCTATTTGAATAGATAATGGATTTCAGAACGTTGTTGCCCTTGCGAGAAGAACACTATAATTCTTAAATAATAAAAACAACGTTATCCTGTATACATATATGTATAATTCATATACTTAAAGAAATGATTTCTTATATTCTTTTACTAGTATATTGACAATCCACAATCCACATCCACCCTCTATCTTCGACTAAACAAATATGAGTTTACTAAATCATTCATATAAAGCTCTTGTAACGACTACTTATACGATAAGTGCTCACATAGGGAGTCACTTTTATCTGTTATAAACTTATACGTTAAACAGCTAAGCTACTAAACTAGTAATTTAAACCGTAATAATTCTCAGTTATAGTACTACACTTCCTTACATCTTATGACTCATAGTGGGGAGCGTCGGTGTAGTGCAAAGTCCCCTGCCCGGAGCAAAGTTCTGGGTAGCACTACTGGTAGGACGTCCAGCTCGTCTCACCACTACCCCCACTACTAATACTACTAAGTACTAATCCCACGAACCAATGTTTATAAATGAAAATAGGTCCTGAGATCCGTAATAAAAACGTTATCTAATAACGACAGACAATATGAAAAGGGATGTGATCGCTACGGCCTTGTAAAGAATGTATTACGGCGCGGGATATCACTATGTGAAAAGTAGATATACGAAAATATGTATAAACGCCTAGGAAACTCCTTAAGGAGTACATAACTAAAATAAATATAACTAGATTATATTGGTTATAGGTACTATACCAGAAGAATTTACTTTGGTATTAAGATATGAATGTAAATTATTCTAATTTTAAAAGCATTGTGAATTCAAGTGGTCGTGTTTAAAAAGGTTGATTATTGGACGACCAAA
>JADANM010005835.1:8145847-8187837 GCA_026213755.1 Eurema hecabe | reverse complement strand
GATTTTCATACAAACTTTCATCCCCTATTTTATCCCCGTGAGGGTAGAATTGATCAAAATCCTTTCTTAGGGGATGCCTACATCATAACATCTACCTGCATGGCAAATTTCAGCCCGATCCGTCCAGTGGTTTGGGCTGTGCGTTGACAGATCACTATGTCAGTCAGTCACCTTTGAATTATATATATTTAGATCTACAAGTTAACTTATAAGGTAATAGAAACTCCAAATTTGTCCAACTTGGATGTCACGCCTTTTTACTTTATTATATTATAAAATTATGGTTTTTAAATTTACAGAATAATTTTAACAATGCTATTTACATTATGTAAAGTAATTTTTATTTTCGTGATGAATTCTACGCTTGTGAGGTCATAACCCACGAAATCTTACCTTTAGAATGTTCTTATCAATAACTAATAAAAATAGAGTTTACTGTCATCATATTATTGTGATTTTGCAGTAGAAAGATAAGTCTGGTCTTGGATAGGAAGAAGCCTCAATAAAGTTCAATATTGCCTTTAAGCTCACACATAAAAGGTTGTTGTAACATGGTATTTTAACAGAATTCTTAAGGCAGAGTCATTTTTCTTCATAAAGACCTATTTCTGGAAAGTTTGCGCATAATAAAGTTGAAGGTTTTAGTGGACATATAAAGTAAATTTGTTTTACAAGAAATCCTGTATATGTCTGAATGTAATGTGATTTTCATGAATTTCAATCTAATTTTCATTCTGATAATAGTGATTCTACTGCTATGTAGTTAAATACCAAATTTTGTATTTTTTCTCAACTCTAAAATAAACGTAATATCCTTAAAACATTCTATGAATCTTCAGGGCCTTTATAAAAAAAGGTTCAGAACAATTTTCGAATTTTTGCGGTGGGCAACATTTTTATTTCTATATACTACAATATAAGTATGGATATGTAATATCACGCAACCTTTCAGTAATTGAGTCTGGACGGAATGACCAAAAAACTTTTACTCAATAGAACGAAGGACGGGGCTTAGATTAATGACAGTGACGTTGCATTTTTACGAAATAGCTAATTTTTTATACTCAATACTGTGGTCAATATTTAAAAGACTTATAATACCTTTAGATCGCAGCCGTTGCGCACAGTCTGCTTAATGAAACCTCTTTTTACCTTGACAAATCTTCTTAAAGCTACCCCGTTCTCCTCAAGTGAACCAGACCCAAAATACAGGAGATTTTGCACGTATGTTAAAGACTCACTGGGTTTGTTTTTTATTAATAGCATCGTACTACAATTAACATACCGAATTTATTTTATATAAAAGAGTTTTAGCCAAATTGTTACCAAAAATCTTGTGAACTTATTTCACTAATTTAATTTTTACTTCCAGCTAAAAATGTTCGATTTGTCGTAAGATTTGTGACAATTGGTCTGTTCTTATATTTATCAGAAAGAGGGATTTGTGTGGAACACCATTCTTTAGTCCGCATGAAAATTGAAGACTTTTCGAATTAATATTTTTTCATAATAAAAACGATAATAATTTTAAATGAACATGAAGCACTGTTATCCCTGTTAATGAAAATCCAAATGAGTATTTAACAGAGAAAACGTGTTACGTTTTCCTCATTCATTTTTATTTAAATACCTATTCATTCTGAAATTATTATTTTTGTTTTATTATACTTATATATTACTACTATTATCCTTTACTCGTTCATACATATTAATGCTAGTCTGTATGTCTGTTTTTATGTTGCACATATTTTAAGCCTATTCAATATGTACATTATAAAACAAAATTCTACTGTTACTTACTCAAATATTTTATTACTATGTGTATGGTTTTGTTAAGAAGCAAAATATGAAGAGCTAGCTGTTGCCCGGGACTCCGTCCGCGTGGATTTTCATATAAATTTGACCCTCCCTTCCCCTCTTATAACCCTTTTTTTTCAGTAAAAAAGTAGCCTATGTTTCATCTCAGGCTCTAGACCATCTGTGTACCAAATTTCATTACAATTGATTCAGCGGTTTGGCCGTAAAATCGTAAAATTATAAAAAGTTTCAACACCTCGCACAACCTTTTGGGGGTTAATTTAAAAAAAAGTAGCCTATGTCGATCCCCAGGCTTTAGAATATCTTTGTACCAAATTTCGTTCTAGTCGGTTCATTAGTTTTAGCGTGATGGAAAGACAGATAGACAATCTGACAGAGGTACTTTCGCATTTATAATATTAGTAAGGATTATAAAATATTGTGACCCTACTTCATACAAAGGTGAACCCTACTTAGGAACTCAATATAATAAATATGAACTACTTCTGGGTTAGTCGAATAATAAGGGATTCGCATCGGCATGATTGGACCTAAAACTCGAATTATTCTCGATCGCTCTAATTGAGTTATGACCTAAATAACCTGAGTTTGATCAAATACACCTAGCCTGAAATTTTCGTCAGAGCTTACCCTTAAAAAACAAGATAGATTAATTTCTGAGAGATTCTACTTTATTATGTTTACTTTATTACATAAAATATATAAAAAAGCTTTGTTTGAAACAGTTTGGTGACAAATTTGAGTATGCAATTATTTCAGTAAATGACTTCAAAGGGTTACATTCCTGGCCTTTTATCTTGTTTCTTTTTAGTCTGCCCTCATATATAGGTGTATGTAAGTAAAGATCTAAACCAGTCTAGTCAGCGGCTTCATATCTTGTTTACTCTAGAGAAAACCAAAACTAAAAATCTATATATCTCTAAACAAACGTTCAAAGTATTCAAATATTTTGGGATTCTACTTCCATACGATACTCTAATGCAATAGTAACTCTGTTTGTCTGTCTTGTGTCTGTTTGTTTATTTGTCTGTCAGTCCTTTCATCACGCCAAAACTACTGAATCGATTAGAACGAAATTAAGTATGCAAATGGTCTAAAGCCTGGGGAAGGGGCTACTTTTTTTTAAATCATCACCCAAAAGGTTGCGCGAGAGGTTGAAACTACGCTTTCACGGCCAAAACGCTGAACCGATTTTTGAAATTTGGTAAACAAATGGTCTAGAGCCTAAGATAAAAAATAGGCTTCTTTTTACCTGAAAAAAAGGTTATAAGGAGGGAAGGAGGATCAAAGTTGTCCACGCGGACGGAGTCGCGGGCAACAGCTAGTATATTATAAAAACGAAATTTTGTGACGATAAATGTTAGTACGTTTAGAGCTCACGCAAAAAGTACTAAATGTACATAGCTAAAGTTTGACATAGTGGTAGGAAAGACGTCAGAATAAAACAAATGATACTTTTTATCCCTTTATTGACACGGAAACGAAAACTACGTACTGCTGTGGCTAATATAAACTATTTGTACATAACTAAGTATACGCCAACGCTAAAAGCTGAACTAAACCGCAAAATAAATCCTCAAAGGTTGCTTGTAATGTGGAAAATTACACCGCAAGTCAACAATGAAGTTCAAATTTAAATTAACTGCCTCTTTCGTTGTAGGTTTTCTAAGCTCGTGTTTGGAGAATGAATTGTATAGTAGTCTTTGCACCTATTGTTTTGAGCAAGGATTATTTTTTAACCGACTTCAAAAAAGGAGGAGGTCATCAATTCATCTGTATGTATATTTTTTTATGGATGTTCACCGTCGTTTATGAACCAATTTTGATGATTCTTTTTACGTTAAGATTATTAGCTGTATTTTATAAATAATTATTATTCATAATAGAATTTTTAAATCGGTTCAATTCTTTATTTTTATACCTTCTTTTATTAAGGTCCCACGGGTAATAAAAAGACGTTATGTCTATACAATAATAAATCAGAATTAACACTAAAAGCGTCTTCGATACAAATATTAGATGTTTTTATTAAAAAAATGAAAGAACTTTCAATAAATCCATGTAACATAAAATACTGTAACATTTTACAGAAATTATTTTACCGTTTTCTCATACAAAAGAACGTTTGGCTCTAAAGAGACATTTCTGTGCATTTCCAATAAAGAAATGGCCTCGCCAAAGAAACTATTTGCTTTGCTATTACGACAGGAAATGCAGTGCTTCATGACCTTTTATTGCTTATTTTAAATTTCTCTTCATAAATTCATAATAAATAAAAAGTGGATGAAAATGAATTATAACTAAATAAATATCATTGATTAAAATCCCTCATTTTAATAGGTAGTATTATTCATTCCTTTTAAGTAACGTTAAAAGGAATGAAGAATACTAAATAAATCAGAAAAGGAAAATTCTTCCTCCAGCAGTGCCCTGAAAGAAAAACAAATTTTCACGAATAAAGAAATAACGCATTTATTATCTTTCTAATGAGTTTTTTATCTATCTGGCTATGACGCTCTCGATAAATATAGTAAGTGCGTTCCGTACCTAAAATTATTTTAACACTATTCAGAATTTTTCATGGCTTGACTTTAATATTAATTAATTTACAATACGGGATCTTAAAAATAGCTACATTATAACAAAACTATTTAATGTAGTATGCTGAAATAGCACCCAAATAAGGTCAAAAATAGTTAAGAAAATATATCACGAGGACTACTGAAAATGCAATACCGTATAAAATCAAATAAATTTTCGAAGAAACTTCCTTAAAGGTTGGTTGATCTCACATTTTTATTGCCACTCGATCTTCGCGAAATTTATAAAACAAATACGAAATTGAAACATTCAGGCGATAGCACCAATACTCCAATATTTGCTCTTAAAATAAAATCTTCGTCGATAATCATTCCTCAATATCGTTCTGATAAAACGCACTTGATACAAATACATTGCTGGTTACGTGCTTTATTCTACTCGTCTCAGTCTTCATAGAACGTAGGTAGCGCGCAATGGATGAAGAAGAATACAATTTGATTTTGTTCAATTTAACTTTGATTGATATATACAATTGAGCTCTTTTATAAATATATATACAAAACAGCAGCCTTTTTATGAATTGTTACTCTCAGTTCAATTAATTCAATTAAAATACTCAATATTAATTTGTCATGTTAAATGTCAATTTTGAAAAAATATATCAATAAAAAACATCTATATTTATAGAACACTAGCAGTTGCCCGCGACTCCGTCCGCGTGGAATTTCATATAAACTGTGACCCCCCCCCTTCCCCCCTTATAACCCGTTTTTTCAGTTAAAAAGTAGCCTATGTTTTATCTCAGGCTCTAGACCATCTGTGTACCAAATTTCAATACAATCGGTTCTGTAGTTTTGGCGTGAAAGCGTAACAGACAGACAGACAGACAGACAGACAGACCGACAGACAGAGTTACTTTCGCATTTATAATATTAGTATGGATGATTGTTTTAGTACCGGCTTAATTGATTATAATATTTTGCTCTATAAGTAGGAATAAAATGTCTTATAGCTGCAGTCCAAATCTATTTATTAAAACAATATCTTGATTAGTATATTATGTTAAATCTTTTAATAGCACTCAAGAAAATCGAACAAACTTTTATAAGGATATTTGATATTTGATACTCATATACCTACGACAAACGTCTTCAGAGTCCATTTAGGACTTTCGAGATCCTTTTAGAGGCATACAATCTCCATTATTGCGTTAAGGTATGTTAGACACAGTAAGTATAATAATTTATATTTCACGATTTAAGAAAAATTGACGGAAGAAATGCGTCTACATTGATATTATAAATATAGTTTGTTCGCTTGTTTGCAATAAATAGATTCCGAAACTACACGACTAATTTGAAAAAAAAATTACTTTCGTGTAGCTAACACTTATATGTGTAGATAACACTAAATAGTAGGTACATTTATAATATCTTACGACTACCTTTACCTCTTGTAGACAGCGTTTTCCACCAACTGGGGTTTTTATTGTTTGGGATTGATAACCACGACCCTCAGCCACAGCCCTCAGCCACTCACCTTCGATACGACAGTGAAAGGAATCTAGAATTACTGACTTAATTTTGATTAATATCTTCACCAATAGCTTTAATATTTCTCAGTGTTATAGACTTAATACTTCTCGAGTCGCTGATCGGTTACCACAGGTATAACTGCGGAAGACAGCTAGTTTCATATGTCCGTATAACTTTTTAAGCAACAAAGTCGAGTTTAACCTACACTTTTGGCAACTGGTCGACCTTGGCCGGTACAATCTTGATAACCTGCATCTTGATATAGGCTTAAAAGGTATAATAAGATCCTGTACAGTGACGTCATAATTACAGAGCAACAGAAAGTAAAATGCGAGAATTCAAACAATTCTATATGAAGTAAAATTTGTTGAGAATTTGTTGTTGTTGCAAATCAAAGAGGTCAAATGAAGGAGGTCCCAAATCCAACTGTGGTTAATATGTTTAATACCACAGAATTGTTGACTAAATGAACTAAGTAATTATGATGATTCTTTTTTAATTTGTATGCGAAGTTGCTTGTTTACTTTTGATATTTTTTGCAATTTTCTTAGTTCCGTCTAAGTACAGTGATTTTGACCTTTAAATTCGATCAAAAGCTTTGATGACAAACACATACAAACCTTAAACGAACCAAAGTAGCATCAGGGGATGAAAAACGTAACTCCTGAACAATTATAATCTGTTTTCAGTCGCTTTTAAAAAAGACAATACCAAGTGTGAATTTTACTGCATTTAACGTTTTAGCCGAGAGCAATTAGCGGTCTAAAAATCTGAAACTGTTTTGTCATTTGACGCTAGAATTGGCGTATTGACCTATATACCGCATTTTCTTTTTATAAATAAATAAATAAATAATAAGCGTGTTTAATAGTGTCAATAAACTTGTGTTATGGCAACTAGATAACGGATAAATTACATATACTTACTTTTTTTTAAAGTACATATGTATGTATGTGTTATATGTATAACACATAACCAAAAAAAACGGTGTAGGGATCGAACCCACAAAGCAGTTTTGCGCCAAGCGGTCGTCGCAATTTACCCAATGTATATTACATTCTATCTTTAACTGAAAAACTCTTTGATAATACACAGGTGGACCGTTATGTTGGTTTGAAAATTTCTCTACAAAACTAATGAATATAAAAACAGTTTTTATAGGTCGCGTCACGAATCTTCAGCGCTGAACGAAACCTGCGCAGAAGTCAAAAATAAGGTATCGAGGTAAAGGCCCGGCGCGCGGGGCACGTGATCGTCGGGTGCGCGAGCGTTGATTGGTTCCCCAGTCGTGTTGTCTTTCTCGCACCAATACGTCAATTACGAGCGCGATTCTACCGATGCGCAGCTATTCTCGTCCAGCGCTAAACATATATGACGCGACCTATACATAACAGAACGCCCAAAAAGATAATATATATTACTATAGATATATTTATTTCATAACATTAAACAGCAGATTTAAAGATAACTCAAATAAAAGTCCGTTATATTGCTTCGTATATTAAATCACACATTAAATCAAGTCCATATTATTGCGATTCATTACAAAGTACGTACATACTACGTGTGTTTCAACATCTAAAGTCACATATACAGCAATCGATGATCTAATAATCATCAAAACAAAAACAGGACATAACCAATTTCAACTCGTACTTTTTACCTTTTCAGTGTGGTATGCCTAAGGTAATATAGCTGTATTAGTATAGTATGTAGTACTCCATGTAATTCTCAAACTATATCAGAGTAACGTAAGAATTGCAAGCTCCAACGCAGTCCTGGTGGGTCGGGAACCTGTTCATATTGCCTCCGCAGCCGCTGTAGGAAAACCCACGGCAGGTGCGAGTACTCAAGTCGAAATACCACCTGAACATTGTATTAAATCCTCGTAAAACACGCATTCCTTGATTAAAAGGGGGCTTCAATGTTAGTATAATGGTATTAATCTAATTGCCTCACATTGAAGTCACAAATATTATATTTATTTTACATATCGTAACACTTTTGACTCGTCACAGTGTTTCAAATGACTTTATTATTTCCACTAATTCGGAAAGCAGTTTCTCTAGAGAAGAAATAGAATATAGCTTAATGAATTTAAGTTGTTATTGTAATATTATTGAATACATAAACGTTATTACTATGTTAAGTAACTTGAAATGTAGACACTAACATTGGATGGTAACTGTTGCAGCGTCCGAAATCTGGTTGGAATCTACAAAACACTTTAGCTGATACATTCGCTTTTATTTCACGTCGCGATGAGTCTGCAACAAAGAGTAAGGTAGCTATATATTTTTATACTGGTACTAGCTGCTGCTCGCGACTCCGTCCGCGTGGACTTTCATATAAACTTTGACCCCCCCTTCCCCCCTTTTAACCCTTTTTCCAGTTAAAAAGTAGCCTTCTTTTTAGTCAAGTAGCAAGTTTAAGTAGCAAGCCTTTCTCAGGTTCTAGACCATCTGTGTACCAAATTTCATTACAATCGGTTCAGCGGTTTGGCCGTGAAAGCGTAAAATTATAAAAAGTTTCAACCCCTCACGCAATCTTTTGGGGGTTGATTTTAAAAAAAAGTAGCCTCTGTCCTTCCCCAGGCCTTAGACTATCTTCATACCAAATTTCGTTCTAATCGGTTCAGTAGTTTTAGCGTGATGGAAAGACAGACAGACAGAGTTATTTTCGAATTTATAATATTAAGTATGGATTGTCCATTCCTTTTTTATCTGTGGGATATCCTCTTATGGATATTGCGTCCTCCTCGGGGGAGGAGGTGGTTATGTACTCTGAAATGGTGCCATTATCGACTAAAACCCAAAAGTTTAAAGTCGCGGTTCACAATCTTCCTCGAGCATTCCAGTCTGGCTACTGGAACAAACTACGCAAGTAATATTGAGCAGCATTGTGATTATATTATCAGCGTATTCCAATTACAGAGCATAGTGTGACATTTCGACCAATTTGTCAAATTAAAGAAAAACATTTGTAAATTTGCAGTCACTGCACATGTAATTGCACGCATCAAGCGAAAGCACTACTTAGTACTTTAGAGAGTGCTCGATATATGAATAAAGAAAGATGTAGTTGAAACATTCAACGTTAAACATTATGCCACACAATGCGTTCTAGTGCTATAATTGGAAAACTTGGAATGATGTTACCTTTATTATCCTTGACCTCCTCAACGTAATATTTCTTATACTTATTATAATCTTACCTCTGCAAGCATCGTTACATTCTCGAAGATTGGCATACGTATTGAACTGGTACGGACATGTACCCACATATTGAACTTTGCAGTCCTCCATTTTAACATCATAATAATATCTGTATCATAAAATAGCGATGAGAATACATTGCTTTCTATATTACACTAGCTGTGCCCGCGACTTCGCCCGCGTAGAAAAGTGACTTTGGGCAGCATTTTTGAAAATGCCTAACCCGTGCCAACAAACGTTCAGCCAGTTCAACGTGATTCTTTAAACTGCCATAACTTTTTTATTTATCAACCGATTGACATGAATTAAACACTAAATTTTAAGTGAAGCGTACCACAATATATCAATGAAAACCCCATCTAGATAGGATAAGCCGTTTCTGAGATTAGCGTGAACAAACAAACAGACAAACAGAAAAAAATTCAAAAAATCATTTTTTTGGGTTCTATTGCGTTAATAAAGGTCTCCTATAATTTTTTTTCTCGTATATCTTCCATGTACAGACAGTGACTCGTTACGTTTTTATTATATGTATAGACTAGCCGGACCGACGCGACTTCGTTCTCGCAGTACTAATACTATTGCTACCCAAAACCTATACCCTACTACTACCATTTTTTTTCTTAAAAACCATCCTCGTACATCTAGGATTATTCTAAAAAAAATATGTAAATCGGTTCAGCTGTTATCGAGTTATGCGCTTTCCAACACATTTTGCAATTCATTTTTATATAATAGACACAATAAATTTCAAAATTAAAAGTTATCAATGGATTAGACACTTAACATTTTTTTGTAATTTAATTAAACGAATTATTTGTCGAAGTGAATCTGTTAAATTGTGGACTTTAATGTAACGTAGGAACCTACATCTATATTATATCGAAGGATTATGTACTTTACGTTTTTCTTTTCTTAAATTCACGAATTATTGTATTGTGATATGTAAGTCAGTCAGTCAGTTTCTCCTTTTATATTTTAGACTAGCTGTGCCCGCGACTTCGCCCGCGTAGAAAAGTGACTTTAGGCAGCATGAAAATGCCTAACCTGCGCCAACAAACGTTCAGCAAGTCCAACGTGATTCTTTAAATTGCCATAACTTTTTTATTTATCAACCGATTGACATGAATCAAACCTTCAATGTTTAGTGAAGCTTACCACAATACATCATTGTATCCCATCTACATAGATAGGAAGAGCTGTTTCTGAGATTAGCGTGCACAAACGTGTTAATAAAGTTCTCCTATAATATTTTTTGCTCATATATCTTCCATGTACAGACAACGACTACGTTACGTTTTTATTATATGTATTGATTTGGTAACTACATACAGGTTTTACCTTGATGTTAAAGCTCCCTTTCCGGAACAATCAAATCCATTTGGTTGCATTTTACACGCCATATCCGCGTCTACATCCTTGAAATCTACGGGAACAATAGTTATATATTTTATTTCTTGTATAATCCTTTAGAACAACCTAGATTTTTATCCGTATTCGACATTAACTACATTATAACAAAACTAGCTATTGCCCGCGACTCCGTTCGCGTGGACTTTCATATAAACTGTGACCCTCCCTTCCCTCCCTTATAATCCTCAAAAATTGTAGCCTATGTGTTATTCTGATGTATAAGCTATATTGTGGTAAAGTTTCATTCAAATCCATTCAGTAGTTTTTACGTGAAAGAGTAACAAACATCCATACATCCATACATCCATACATCCATACATCCATACATCCATACTTACAAACTTTCGCCTTTATAATAGTAAAAAAAAAATAACAAAACTAGCTGTGCAGCACAGTTTTACCCTCGTAGTTCCCGTTCCCGGGGTAATACCGAGATATAAAGTAGCCTATGTGTTAATTCAGGGTATCACCTATCTAAATACCAAATTTCAACTAAATCGGTCCAGTCGTTTTTGCGTGAAAGAATAACAAACATACACTCTCACAAACTTTCACATTTATAAAATTAGTAGAACTATGATTAATTACAAAGGATTTGTCAAAGAACATACATAAGTAGAGTATAGATAGTTTAAGAGACAGCTTTTTTAATATATTAAGAATACTTTAATAACTAAACATACGACAAAATACGAAAAAAAAACAGGATGATATAAGCTTTACCTTTATCTTCAAGTTCTTCAGTATCGTTAATCTTAACTAATTTTACTAAAGGTAAACGTAAGAACAATAATAAATAAATCAGTTTAAAAATCATTTTTGAACCTCGCAGCAAATATAAGTTTAAAAAATACTATTAGAAACTATAATTAGAGTCTTATCGCGGTTATTAAAACCTTTTAAGAGGGCATTATTAAGTAAATTCTCTTAGTGTTTTATTGTTCATAAAATACTATCAAATGCTGATTGAAGTTTGTTTCAAAGCCCAGATTTCAATTAAACTTAGATTGTTGTTGTTGAGTATTTCTATTTACTTTATTTTTCAATGATGACCGCAATATTCTCTTAAGTAGTTATGTTACCACACTTTGTAAAATAAAATACATAATAAATAAATTATTATAAAAAAATCGTAAAATATCATAGATAGAAAAGCATTGATTCAAAATCCTCTATAACGACCATATTTAACTCGAATTAAAGCTAAAAAATTGTGTGAACTATAACTAATTAATACGACTTGGTCAGCTTTCTTAATACATAAGCCTAACACGAACTTTAGATCGGGTCAACGACCTTTACTTTTGAGGGATTCTGTCCGTAGCTATAGTTTGTCGTCGTCCTCGTATCTCTGGAGGACGATTGGAATTTTTGTCTTAGGGCAAAAAATCTAAAACTTACATTCTTAATTTATATTTAAACACATACAACTTTTACTTTTTAGTTAAACAAATTGACAATAAAATTTATGAAATGATTCGAGTATGTAATTTTATTAATTTGGTCGCTGCGAAATTAAATTTTAAAAGCCTCGTTAACTTCGTAACATTAATGTTACTTTTTGAAATGACTTTTAGTCTTTTATTTTGAAATATTCTTATTAATAAAGAAAGCAATTGTTTCGATTCAAAAGCGTGATTTTGGCAAAACACAACTTTTGCTCCATGTTATTGTGCTAGATCGAAAATACATTTTAAGAATTAATTTATTAGATAATAATAATATGTTAACAAACACATAGAGAACACTGTGTTAACAAGAAAATTTTGCGAATTATCATTTATCACAGCTGTTAAACTTAACTTCATGTTCGTAGTGTTTTATGGTTACTTTCATAGACTATACTTTTAATAATTTGAATGATATAAGACCAATCGTTTCAAAAACGCTTTTAATTTAAGATTTTCCAGCCATAGCAGCCAAGTCTTGTATAGCTTTGTCCAAAGCCCGCTTCTCGAAATCAGGCGTGATAGACTTTCTAACATTTTCTAATATCCAATCGAGCATCCACTTCTGGTGGATTCTATTCTCCACCCTGCTTCTCTTTACATGGTACTCCATCCGACCCTTGACCATATTATAAACGTGCATAAGTCGCTCGCGGTAAGCCGCTTCTAACTGCATAGCGACGTTTTCTTTCTTCGCGTCCATCAAAATTTTCTGCCCGTTCGCTCTCAATTGCTCAGTCTCCGCACTTTTTATAGCCAACTCGTATCCCGACATCATGTCTTTCCTGCCTTTCTCGAGTTCGTTAGCGACGGCATCGACTTGGTCATCTAAAACTTTCGCACCGACGCCACCTAATCTTGTGGTACAATAATAGATTATGACAAAAATGGAGAGTCCAACATAATACTCGTGCTCCATAACGAGTATCTCTTTGCTTAGGCAGTAGTTGGCCAATAATATACCAAACAGGTAGGGGCCGCTGACACCGGTTCTCTTGTGGAAGTATAGGAACCAATTATCGGGGATAAACCCGAGACGGACTTTTCCTGGCTCACCACGTTTTAAAGCTCCACCCTTGGAGGTAGATCCCGAAGCACCTGCAGATCCCTTCGGCGCTTCTTCTGGTGACGTTGGAGGACACACTGGGGCTTTCCGAGCTGGACAAGTTTTTGTGTGAGCAAACAATAATCGAGGAAAAATATACATGTGAGGTTTGCCTAGATTCGTTATTGTATAGACGAGCATCGTTGTAATGAAGATTTGAATTATTAGAAAGAAAATACGTTTTGCATGACAACGTCAGTTATGAAATTGTCATTTCCATAAGACATTTTTAGTATGGCAATAAAAGCCTTTCATATCCTTATTTTTATAAGAAGTGTAAAAAGGTGTATAATGAAAACGAAATATTAGGTACATAGCATTTTATTTTTATATAAAACAAGATATAATAGGTAACTAGACATTTTCCGCTTTAAATTACGTCTGTAGGTCAATTGTAAAGGAAACTAAAGGAAATCACAATTATATATTGTTTTGATACAGCTGCAAATGTAAAAATGATGATCAAATACAGGAGTGGTCAAATTGGTGGTACCAATAAGTTGGGTTTAGCAATTTTAAATAGACAGTTTTTTTGTTTGTGATATATATTCAGTAGTTAATCACTCCTGATGTTCATTCATCTCGGTCTAATTGAATGAACCAGGATTTTATTAGCTCAGTATTGCAGCGAAATTAATCTACGAGTAATATAGTATGATGCTAAAACGATATTACATTTTAGCTTTGTAATAGAAGAGTATCATATAATTTAAACTCGGTATTTAGCGGCCCTGAGGATAGGGTACTTGTCTCCTGTGCAAAGGCCACGGAAGTCGTCCATTGAGAGGTCAACGATGGACACACCTCCGAGGTTTTTGGACCTGAAAATAGAAATATCAGAGTTTTAAAAAAGAAGCAGCAGGATGGTACATGGTGAGCGAGTGCGCCCCCGCAAGGGTGCGCGACGGAACACCGGTGGGTTTTAGTCGGTAGTGGCCCCTTTTAGGCGTGTCCGACATAACCGCCTCCTGCTCCCCCGAGGAGGACGCGGTATCCGTAAGAGGGTTTCCCCCCGTAAAAAAAAGAAAGCAAGAAAAGGATTGTACATAGTAAAAAGAACATGCCATGTTTTTTTTTTTAATGTAATGTAACTAATCCGAATTGATTCAAAATGACATAAAAAACCGCTGTTTTTAAATGTGATCCTAATTCTCGACCCCTTAACGAAAAATCTTAATACTAAAACAAAACATTTTTTTATAGACGGAATTATAAAAGGTAAGGAAAGAAGAAAAAGCAACCTTCTTTATTTTTTGAATATGTTCTAAGGTCTTAAAAGAAGAGATCAATTTACTAAATTTGCCAAATCACAGTTACCTACAAAAAGTACTTATTAAGGTATTTTTTATTATAAATTTTTTTAGTACAAATAAAATAATACGTATTTTCGTTTATCATTATATATAATTGATTAAATAATTATTTTTTAAGTTAAAAGCAACGGCGGATCCAGGACTTAGGAGGACCACTAATGGCACATAATTATTTTATTTATATATTTTACTTAGCATAGGCTAAGTACTTACTTAACATAAGCTGCTTTTTGTCCAGCAGTTTCAGGGTCTTCGTAGCTCACCCACAGACCAGGTTCGTCGCCGTCAGGAAGACGGAATGCGTAAGTGCCTAGAAAACAATACGCGTATAAATTAGTTCTTCGAATATATCCTGCAGTAATATTAAAAGGTCAATACTACGAGGAGGTTTGTAGGTATCTAGCTGGTGGGGAGATTCTTGTTGAATCGATTACGGAAATTTTATATAAATTCGCATTATTTGTGGGTCACATATGCTTAGATATATTTACTTAAAAATATAGAAAAAAAGAAAACCGGTCAGGTTTTTACGTAGAAAACTCCGCTTACACAGCTATAGTACCTTTTTTTAAAACCTTCTATAATATTTAAGATTTATTACTACATACAAGTTATTAAAAACTATTAAAAAAGTACTGATATCGCCTAATACTTATTATAAGGAGTACCGACTCTTACTAGTTATCTACAATACTATATTCTACAAGACAGTGCAAGTTAAATCTAAAATTAGTAATTCTAGTGCGTTTATAAAAAGCGTGTACTATTGATAATTAAATTACTGATGATATTGTTTGAAAGGGTGAATATATTATTCGTATTAATTACAATAGAAAGAAACCATGCTTATAACTCTCAATACATATTATTTAATAATATATATGAAACTTCCACCGCATACATCAATCGATAATAATCAAACATATACAACATAATGACCTATACAAATAAAAGCCGATCGGCAAATTTAAAATACCAACCAAAGAAGTCGCCCTCCTTGGTTAGGCCCTTGTCTGAAAACGTAAAGAAGCAACGAATACCCTTAAAGCTTTATTTTTAGCAAATTTATATACAACAGCTTCATCCTACAGCATTTACCACAATATTTTGAACATGACCTTTAAATTGTATGATTTGCGAATCACTTCTGATGTTTTCGAAAAATAATTATTTCTAACAGACTTTCAATAAATTGTATTAAACTTTAAAATCGATGGAATTATATTCCTATAAAAATTAATCTATATCCTGGATATCTTCTCGAAGTTTCTAGTAAAATTCGGGCTTGACACAATTAGGTAATCTTATTAAGTTCTTAAATACATGTGACCCATAACTTATAAATACGGCTTATCCAACTACTTTAATAAGGAAGACTTACCGAAACGTTTGCTCGGGTCAGTGACCTTCCTTAAATGGGGGCGCAGTCCCTTCTGGAGGTTAGGATTGATGAGCTTGGCGCAAACCTCTGGGTAGCTCATGATGCCTTCAGTCTTGGTGTAAGGTCCTTCGAGAAGAAGATATAATTGTCATATATTATTATTATTATTTATTTAGCCATAAATCAACAAAAACATGTTTAAAATCATAGGCTTTTATTAAAACAATTCTTCTGTACATGTGTGTGTGGTCAATCAGTAATGTAATAGCCCATTATATAAAGAGCTAAGAGATCAAATTTTTCTTTATAATAACGACAAATGCAATACAACCTGAACAAAGCTAATCAAAATTTATATCTAATACGAGTTGTTATTTGAGGCCTAAGCATACGATATAAAATTCTGGTACATTTCTCTGAATTCATCTAATATAATAATATTAATAACACATTAATAAATGTGAAAGTTTATGAGAATGTATGTTTGTTTGTTATTCTTTCACGCAAAACGTCAACTTTCACGTTTGAAGCGATTTAGTTGAAATTTGGTACGTAGTTATGCAATACCCTGGATTATGACATAGAATACTTTATATCTCAGTATGCTCCGGGAACGAGAACAAGTTTTACCTACGCAGTTTTATATTACGCATTATATATTGTAACTAACCAGCTTCTCCAGGGCCATCAGTGTGGATCGGTGGCACGCCAGTAATTTCACTGTCAGAGTCAAGTTTCCACGTGCGGCCGAAGGTGGCGATGCTGACTACGATCTTGTTGCTCGGAGCTCCAGCGGTAAGCCTAAATACATGAAACAAATCATTTTATAGCTAAAAAGCTATAAATCGGCAAATTAAAGCTAAATTGCCGATTTTTGGCCCTTAAAGTACGGTAAGTAAGTACTAGAACCTATATGTATGTAAAGAAATGTATAATATATAGAAAGCTATGTATAATTCGATAAAGATCATGTAATTTAAGTTTTTGAAGTTTTCAGATTAAACAGGAGAGGGCACTTTATAGCAGGAGATACGATAACAATAGGTTCTTTCAGATGTCTAGTCTAAAAAAGCGTCTGCGAGAAAACATAGCCGCAATGTCGTTTGTACATCAAATTTAAGCACCCCTCAAGCCTAGGAAATTTGACAGATTTGTATGGCGAACTGTCACATGTCAACTGTCACTGTCAATAAGTTTAAGTTGTACTTAAATTTTGACTACCTAACCGCCTAACATATTCCGGCTTAAGGACTAACCAGTAAGAAATAGCGGCGTCGACGTTAAGAAGGTCGTTTCTGTTCTGAGGCTTATAGGTGGGTGCTGCGTAGTCAGCCTCTTTGGGATTCCTAAGGGGAGTGCTGTAGTCATACGCGTGGAGGTTCACGATATCCACCAAGTTGATGATAGCTGGTACGTCGTAATAGACTGAAAAATTTAACATAATAAGAAATCATTGATACAAATGCTTTTAAGGTGACAAATATTGTAAAGCATATTAGGTAAAAACTTTATAAAAGCTTGTGCATTTAGCCATAAGTTAAGGACAGGTAACTTACGGCCAAATACTCATACGCAAATTAAATTTGAGCACGCCTTAAGACTCGTAATTTTGACAGAATTGTAGGGCGAACTGTCAAATCGGACCGGTTTAAGTTGTACTTAAATTTAAGTCGCGTTTCAGTATTCCGGCATCAGTAAATTGGGCACAATTTTCCGTAAATGATAACAAATATTATATAGTTAATAATTCTTAATTTACAATTTCAAGGTAGAAGATATGATACTCTCCCGTTTATCACAAACTATCTGTATAACTATGCATTTTTGGGGTAAAAACAAAGAGAACTAGAACTAAAAACTTACTAGAAGCATTGACATTGGGCAAGACAGAGATGGACAGTTGCATCGGTTTCAAACTGAGAGCTGCCTTCATTTCACGCACTAGAGCAGTGAAACCTTCACGGTGTTCTGCCTCCTTGTCATCTACTGGAGTCGTGGCGAACGTCTTCTTGATACCGTGCCATATTGAGCCTGCATTATATTCATATTAAGCACACATCTAATACAAAAATGTACTGATCATTTTACTTTTATTATAAAAAAGAAGTTAAAGTATGTAATATTGAAACAATTAGATAAAATTGAGAACTAAGGATCTGCATTCAAATAATCTTCGTACGTTTATCAACGCGTTTTATTAGTAATTTTTATATCAACGATAGCCACTGGTATATTCATAATGTATTCTTATTATTTATTTCATATTCGACCGTGACTTCGAAATCTTATGTAGTAGTATATAGTAAGGAACTAGGTACACACCCCAAGTAGAGCGGATCTTCTTAGGCTTGATGCGGGCGAATTGCCATGCTAGGTCGATACCGTCAAAGCCATGCTGTTCAGCCAAAAGCACTCCAGAGTTCACGAATGCTGTACGCGCTTGTGGAGACTCCAACTAGAATACGTACAGGTTAACTAGAAAAAATTTAGTCAAGAAAGAGATAGGTCGTTCGTAAGCCATGGCCATTGACTTTAGGTATTTGATAGGATATAAGATTGGAACGACAATTCGAAGTTCAGACTTACAAAGCAATTTCTACAATTTATGTGGTTCAATAACAAAGACTGTTACATACATACGTTTCGTCACCTCATATTAACTGAAATAACCTAATTTATATTATTCCAGAGGCATCTGGATAATTAAGCTTTCTATTCATATTTGGTTTCATCTATTGCTAAAATATTAAATAATGAACCATTTTGTTGTTTTACAAACTATAGGTACCTACATATAAAATCGGGTAGAATTTTACACTCACCAAAAGGTTATATTTCTGAATCTCTTCGTTGTCAGCGTCACCACCAACAGCCAGGAGAACTTTCATGCCCGGATACTTGGTCTTGAAATTGGTTATGGTCCTGTAGTTGGCGTGAGCGCGGTCTACATCCAGATTCTCGTTCAAGGGAACCATCTTGTATGTATCGGGCTGGATGCCAGCATATCCGTAGACCAAGTGGGTGCAGAACGATAGGGCTGGATCCAGGTCCATTGGCAGCATACGCGCTTGAGCTGGATAAATGCATCCTTCAACTATACTTTGATGTAATTAATTATCTTAACTAATTTCGTCTATTTTATCAGCTACTAGTCAACTTACGCAGCGTCGATTCCTTGTACAAAAGCTTAAGTTTTTCAATAACATTTTCCTAATTAAATTATTAATAGTAGATAGGAATAAAAGAGATGAATTATTTTAATTCATAATATTGACCTTATCTAAATTAGTGACTTATTTATTATCATACTAATATTATTATAAATGTAATTTTTTTTTTATGTTTGGATGTTTGTTACTATTTCACGCGAAAACTACTGAATGGATTTGGCTGAATTTCAGCATGCGGGTAGATTAGACCCCAGATCAACACATAAAATACTTTATATCCCGATATTTCCCCGGGAACGGGAACTACGCGGGTAAAACCGAAAGGCACATCTAGTTCTTTATATATTTAAGAATCTATAAGGATAACGCGTTACTCATTTCTTAAAAGATAAATCTGTATAGCGAGATGAACGTTGAAATGAGATTTAAATAAATCTTTTGTTATCGTAATGATATGCAAATGAAGTCTAGACTATCTAAGCAGCATCTTTTGCTTAGAAGCGAGCCTAGCCGTGACCTTTCCTTATATAACATCCGATCGATACAATCAATCTTAATTAATGTTAGCAAACTAAACTGAAACATAATTAAAACATAAAGTATATTATTTGAATCATAATAATAAGGATTGGGTCAAATTGAGTCAATTGATTAAGAATGACGGTGCCGTAGACGAAGCCAAATTAAAATCGTCTTTAAATCGTCCGTATTTGTGCAACATGGAACCACTCGACATTATACACATATATTTCATGGTCATTCTTCCATCTATGTTCTTCATCGATGTGGTTCTTTTTGGTATAAGAAAATAGACCATATTTAGATAAGAATTCTTGAATAAAGCCAAAAAAGAAATTTTGTCCATTTTATTGACAATTAAAAGCTAAATTGAGCAAAATCATAACACCCTTTTTTATGTCGGGGTTTATATAAGTGTAGTCTAAATAACTCTTGTGACATAAATAAGTTAGAAAATCAAACTGATGATATCTCTTTTATATTTTAGGGAATAATAATACTATTATCAATAAATCAAAACTAAGATATGTTAGTGTACGTAAGAATATATTAACCAAAGGAACTTATTTGTCATAATGTAGACGACGGATGCGATGTTATTTACATACAATTAAACACAATGCTATAGATATTACGTCCTACACGTAATGAAATCATCATCTTGCCTAGTAAGGATAATTCTAATTATTCTAATATTTATATGTTGATGGTTTTCTATTTTTCCATTTTAAATTAACCTTTGATACTCAAAATTAATGTGGTATTCTATATAGTTGTATAGTGACCGCTACAAATGTACCGGATTAAATATGTTATTTATTCGAGATGTATAACTCCTCGACTTAGATCCATTGGGGCCTATTGGCCGGCCAGTCAGTTGTTTGACTGGTCAAGAATCTTACCTTGGGTTCAGAGAAACATATCCACCCTTCCTCCATGGTTATAGGAATTTAAAATAATAGTTCCTTTAAATACCTACAAAGATACTATGGAATATGCTTCTAGACTGATTTGAAACTTTTTAATCCTAGGCTATTTATTTTTCTCATTTTCTAACAAGTTTGAGCAAGTTTGAGCACGACATATCCTACTTTCTCCCCCGGGACTAGAGGCATTTGTGAGAATTCAACCCTCAGAAAAAAGATAGGTACATAGGTTTGAGAAGGCGAGCGACACCGCAGAACGATAATAATGTAAAATGTAAGACTCAAAGATTAAGACCTTGTCCAATGAAATATCATTATTATAATAGTTTCTCTATACAGAATCTCTATGGTAGAATATGACGTTTAAGTTGTTGTTTTTTTTATATTTTGAATAAAGAATGCGGTGTAAGTTTTTTTTTCTAAAGAGCAAATTTGTCAGTTACCTTATTACTTTTGTTATTTAATTTGAGCCCCATAACCAAACAGTAAAGCTCACATAATAAAAATAAAAAAAAGATTAAGACCTACAATACCTACAGATTTAAAGGTAAAACAATCAGATAATATAGACAGGATAACTCGCGTTCATACAACGTAGGTGTAAGATGTTTATTTCAATAGAAACCAAAATGACGTAATCACTTGACAAGCCTTGGTCTTGTTAAACGACGCTTTCCCGTTTAACTTGTTAAGTGTTAAGCATAAGATGTTCTCCTTCGCTCGGTAATAAGACGATTTACATTTGCATAATTTCTGAGTCTTTCTTTAGAGCTTGTCAAAAATATTCTAATTATTAGATAGTTTTTAAACGAAAATTTGTTGACTAAACGTACTACCGCTAAATTCGATTTTGAGATTTATTAGTGTTAAAAAGGTATTTATGAAGTATTAAAAGTCATAATCGCGGTCTGGATATTTCGAGTAAAACCGCAAGGCACAACTAGTAATAACTAAGTATTTATAAAGTTATAAATAGCATGTATTGTACAAAACGTATTTACTAGGAATAAACAGACAGATTGACACTTTTCTGATTAGTATAATAGTTTAAAAGGCCTTGCATTTTTATTTAAGATTCCTATTATTACGCGCAGTTTTAGTTTTCTCAATTAAGAAGTTTATAATTTATAGAAAAATATGTATACTCTACAAATATACACAGCATAATTTCTTACGAATAATTTATTTTTATTGATAATAATTCAATATTATTGTTATTTTAATTAATTAATTAAATGCGTACAGTTATCATATATTAAATAGAAATACTTCGAATATTTTATAATGGAAAAATGAAAACACATTTATTTTGAACTTAAGTATTGCTAGTGATATTTAAAATCACGCGATTTACAAGTATGGCAATAAAAATATTTATTTAGTCATTGTTTGAATTTATTATTATAACCATATTGTTAACATTGTTATCTCGGACACCAATATGTTAATACAAAAATTTATTAACATGGCTAGATTTCATGGTTTCATCCGCGTACATATCCGTGCTCCTAATATAAAAATGTTTTTGAAATTTCACATATTTAGATAAGAGTCAAACGTAACTCATATACTAGGTACGGTAAAGAACTAACAAAAAAACAAAAATCAGTTGCAACCCCCCCCCCCCTCCTATAATTTTTTTATTATTTTTAAGAGGTATTCTGCTATTCGGGGTGAGGACAAATTCAACGAACCAAAAACCATTAAAAGTTGGTCTAGCCGATCCGATTTCGAGTGTTGTAATTTAAATTCAAAGTCAAAGTCAAAACTTTGTTATGTGTATAATCTATATAGATGTGTATCAAATATGTAGCCTGTACTTAATACATCTTGCTATAGCGTCAACTTCTAACATCCGTATCAAATTAGCGGTCGCTAAGCAATATACACCTAATTGACAATAAAACCCGATATAATATTTCTAGAAATATATATTGTTTGTTCTTGTTATCTCATTACTGTTGACACCGGTAACGGGTCAGCTTGTTACCCGTGATTGGATATAATGCTCTTATCACCGTGGTTTGAACTTGATAAACAGATTTAAAAAACAATGGATTGCGTAATACCTACTAAAGAAGGTACCTATTGTAACCGGGCAATATATTTGAAGGATATAAAAAACATATTTTTTAATATACTGCATTTGAAGTAGGTGCAAAGGAAAATTATTTTATCTTTAATCTTAAGTCTCGTAACATATAATTTATTTTTTATGCAATCTTACAAAAGAATGAGAAAAAAAATATTGTCACGTGTTACACGAACTTATGATACATCAAATAAATATGTAAAAAATTACAACGCCTATTTAATTATGTCATAGCAAAGAAAAATAATATCGCAAACACAATATAGTTTATAAATTTGGGAATAGAAAAAGTCAAAGTCAAACCCAAAATTATCTTTGTTCAACTAGGCTATATATAACACTTTTGAATCGTCATGGTATTACAAAACATTTACCACCGGTTCGGAATGCAGAGGTATCTTTATAAAAAGCTTATTAAAACTATATCATAATTTATAAGCTACAATAGTTATGTCCTACGTGGACGCAGTTTCAAAATGGATGCTTACGTTTAAACGTTTCTATTACACTGCAATAAACTGTTTTGAATATCATTTTAATAAAACTTTCGCTCAAATGTTTATACTGACTATTTCCGAGAGCTTTGGATTACCTTAGTTTTAATGATGTATGTTGCTTTAGTTTTTAGTTTGAATATTTACGTTTCAAGTAATTCCAACGTGCATACAAACAAACTGTTACTACCTATGTTATATTATATTAATACTTTGACGATGCCATTATTAGAAATTTTAAATACTGGTTCATATAAAGCTTATTTTTCTTATATTTTAATAAAATTACTAGCACAAAATATATACAAAAATCACAGACCATATTTAACATTAGACACTAAAGGTTAAAGTCTATTGAAAATGGCTGACCCTGAACCTAGACCCAGGTCAAAGCAATCAAGATTATAATAACAAATAACAAATCTAAAATTCTATTAGCATCATAAACAAATAAGACGGTAGAAGGAAAGTTCTTCCAGATTGTTCTATAATCTGTCCTGTCGCGTTCATAAAATGAACAATTCCAAAACCAGTTTCAAATTCGCGGTTTCTAAGCGGCCAGTAAGTCAACTTTTAAATTTAGAATTGGCAGTTTTTTTTGTTCTTTAAAAAAATAGCGCACAGCAAGAATACTTACATTCGCGTACATAGCTTCTGCTGTCATAGTAGCAGATGACCTTGCTTTGTGCTGGGGGGTTGGCTAGCGCCAACGCCAAGACGCTGACGAACGCGAGAAGGACCTTCATGTTAACTGCTAATGCGTGTGATCACCACGGACCTGTAGTGGCGAATGATTTCTGATTGCAATGCAAACTAAGATGGTGTACACGAGTAGGTCAAAGATTAAGCGGTGACCAACACAGATTATCTGGGCCGAGTTCGAGAAATTGTTGTCGTATGTTAATGAACTTGATAATGCGATTTATTAACTAGTGACATTTGGTGACTTTAGGTTGATTTAAATTGATCATATTATATACTTACTATCTACGTGTAAATAAGTGACCTTTGTTAAGTAATTTTGAAATCTACTGAATAATTTTGGAATAGTTACCATTTGAATGCTACATTATTTAGAGAGTTACATATCTACGTATCGTATTAATCGGTTTAAAGGTAAAACAGCTGAGCGGAGCTAGAAAAAAAAACATAGTTGAGGAAACTAAATAAAAATTAAACGACATTGTTTTATATTTTCTTAAAATTTTGTATCACTTTTATTATCTAACTCATAATATTTTTTATGTTACATCTATATGTAATCTGTATGTATACTACCTATGTAGTATAATATTATTGTTATGTCGATCTTTAAGATTTTCGGAAGCTTAATCTAAGATTTTATTTTTTTACTAAATCAAGTTTTTGACATACGTCCGCGTCGGTACATATGATCGGAAAAAAACTAGTTATTAGCTGCCTAGTTTTATTCCATTATAAAAATATCCTATACATATGCTAATTCAAGGTACTAATGCTAAACCTGCATGCTAAACTTCATCCAAATCTATTCAGCACTTTTGCTTGTAAGATTAACAAACATCCACATATCGACATGCACACATCTTTACATAGTTTCGCATTTATAATATAAGTAAGTTTATAATACGAATAATGTGTATCCAATACTATCTTGTAAGAAAAAAATAAATAAGCAGTATATTAACCGTCCTTGATAAAAGGACAATAATGGAAAAATTTTACGTGTGCTCAATACACCGGATAACAGGATCGCTATGGACCATTAATCATTGTTCTAGTAATAAAATGTAAACAATAATAGTTACTTAGCTATCGAAGTCAAACAGTTACACTGGGGTAATAATCTATATAATATATAAAAGAAAGGTTTGTTACAACAATTATAACTTGAGATCGGCTAGACCAATTTTCATGCCCCGAATTATAAGGAGGGGAGGGTCAAAGTTTATATGAAAGTCCACGCGGACGGAGTCGCGGGCAACATCTAGTATTGTATAAATGAAGAGCTGTGTATATAACTTTTTATAAATGGTATGACTACTTGGAAAGTATTGCTTATAGACTTAAAGCCGCCAATTACATGTGGAGTCTATAATTTTATTTGTTATCTTTACTTTATTTTCAACCTAAAGTGTAATAAACATTTATAAATAAATGTTTTTAAACAGACACAGAAACTCAACTACATAATTGTATCTTATAAAATGCCAGGAGATCTATTTTATTACAAATACGTGATATTTTTACGTCGTTTGCAAAAAAATACGTCGACAATAATAATGGCGTCTTTAAGTAAATAAAAAATGTTTTATTTCCGAATAGGATTAAAACAAATATTTTCAGAAAGTCTACATGGTGCCTTTCACCGGTTCAGGAACTAGCCCGGCGAGAAGAACCGGCGTAAGAAACTCGCACCGTGTGGGACCCCACACTTTTTACCAAAAAAGGGGGAGAATTCGTCTTTTAAAATAATATTTACAATTTTGTAACTTAACATAAATATATACTTAATACATAATTTAAATAATATTCCCATACTTGATTGTGTATTTTAAAAAATTGTTTCAATGTATGTTTGAAATACCTGTTGTAATTAACTATTCTTTGACGGATGATATCACTAGAAGGTAGATCATAAATATTTCGTACAATAACCTTAAAGCGTTTTTCGTCTGCCTTGAATGCGAAAGGTCACTCATCAATATTATTACGAATTACTTCTGAGATTTCATCTTGTATTAGTTATGTTAGAAGAATTAACCAAAATAAAGTAATTATAAAACTATGGATGAATTGTTGAATTCCTATATTATTTTATTTTCAACTTTATTTTTGTTTTTTTTATTTATTAACTTACAGATTAGGATAAGATAACAGTATAGATAAATATTATATAGATCCTTTTTGTCAATGTATGATGTTGTAGCGGTTAACTTTAGATCCATAGAACCGATTTACGAAAAAAAGGCATATATTACAATATAGTGTTAAAATTTGAAAAACATCCTCCTTTTTTAAAATCAGTTAATAAACTTGCAATATCCAGGCAATGTACAAGATAGTGTGTTTTTTGGGAATTTAAGCATAGTTTAAAGAATTAAAAGCCAATGTTATATCGCCAATATGATAGTTAATAAGTAAATTAAAACAAGATAAAGTAAAAAAACTAAAACCCAACTACGACAAAAAACGACGCTGAAAAAGTATAAAAGTGTGAATACAGGTAAAGTCACAAGCAAATGCTAGTAATATATATATATTCGAAATGTACAAGTGAAGCGCTTTAAAATGATACCAAACACGGCATATCTAGCTTAACTTTATTTTTTCACTCTGTATATTTTGTCCGCTAGAGGGCGCCACATTGAATTTGGTGAAAATCTATATAGCCTATAACCAGCGGACAATTAAGACGCTTCTAATGATATGTCATTTGTCGAATTCTGATTAGTGGTTTAGAAGTTACGAGGGAACAGATGAACATACATACATACATACATACATACATACATAGCCTGTCAAAATCATAACCCTCCTTTGGCTTTGCCGTAGTCGGGTAATAAGGTCGCACGTCCACAAGCCTGAAAGGAATTTAATAAGTAGGTCTAAAATGTTCAATTCGTTCATTGTTATTAAGTCGGTTCTTTGAATAAAATAACAATATTCAATACAATTGAACGACCTAAACTTTAATTATAACTTCATTCAAGTAATCTATTATGTTTATATACTGTACTAGCTGTGCCCGCGACTTCGCCCGCGTAGAAAAGTTACTTTGGGCAGCATTTTTGAAAATGCCTAACCCGCGCCAACAAACGTTCAGCAAGTTCAACGTGATTCTTTAAATTGCCATTACTTTTTTATTTATCTACCGATTGACATGAATTAAACACTAAATGTTAAGTGAAGCTTTCCACAAAGTTTCTGAGATAAGCGTGCACAAACAAGCAGACAAACTTGGGTTCTATTGCGTTAATAAAGGTCTCCTATAGTATTTTTTTTCATACATCTTCCATGTACAGACAGCGACTCAGAAGCTAAACATTCCATAACAAATTACTTAATCAGCTATTTAAAGCATTTTCAGTTGGTTAATATACATGAATAGTGTTGTAAAATTATAATAGGTTCTGTAAGGGTACTTCAAAACTCTAGAGTTAAATATATTCCCATTAATCATAGCATTAAGTGGAAGTGACCTAATTACTCTGTGTGTTCAATGCTCAGTTAAGTGAGTAGGCATTAACCCGTTAATTAAACCTTATCGAACTATTTTACAATTGAACAACCCAATCTTCCAATTTACTTTAATTATAATTAATAGTTCTGATGTTCTGAATCAGTATTTCAGGTGGCTAAAAATGTCACTTAAAATTTGCTCTGTAGTTTAAAAATATTTTTATCAACATATTTTTGATGCGCCGTGATATTACAAAACTATATTAGAATGTATTGTGAGGTGTTTGACAATTAGTTAAGTGGTAATTATTATATGATTGAATAGACTGAGTTAAAAGGGCGGGCTTTAGTTTTCATAACAAAGAAATTAAAATCAAAATTCAATTTTTCGACCAACCTACAAAAAATTATAAATTGACAATTCATACGATGTAATTGTATGAGGAAACATTAGTTCTGACGCCGATCTAAAGCTGTTTTCTAAATGCCTACAGGGAAAAACTCACAATTATAAATATTAAAAATTATACAGGCTAAAACGTTTCTTCGTCGTTTGTCAGCGTAATTCTCGGGAGATATAAAGAATCGGTATTAAAATTTTGATTGAATACTGAAAAGGTATAACGTTTACGCAAAATTCACTTTATGCTTTTTAATGGTGACTGTAAATATTTGGAAATGATGTATTTACAAATTTTAGCTACAATCTTATATTAATGAAACATATAAATACATTTATTTCCTTTTATGGCTGGTACCTATAACACAGCTTCCAATTAAAATACGAGTCTCTATTATTCTAAAAATTATACAACATTTGTAAAGAAAAATACAGTTCATAGTTTTATTGTGAACTTCGTTATATAATCTATACTTACTAATATATAAAACTGAAGAGTTTGTTTGTTTGTTTGTTTGAACGCCCTAATCTCAGGAACTACTGGTTCGAATTGAAAAATTATTTTTTTATTGAATAGACAATTTATCGAGGAAGACTTTAGGCTACATAACATCACGCTGCGACTAATAGGAGCGAAGATATAATGTAAAAACAAATCAACGGGGACGAAGTCGCGAGCAACAGCTAATCTTTTTATATGTATCGTGCAAGAAGTCAAATAATCATATCATTAGTAATTTTAAAAATACAAGGAAAACCAATGTTTTAGTGTTAAGATATTTTGTAATAATTGTTTTGGTACCTATACCTATACCTGTAACTGTGTCACGACTCACGGTAAAGTTTCTGCTTATTCACACAAATTTATTTTAATGCCTTGATGTAAGAAGGTAACAATAACATACGCATCGGCTGATTTACGTATTTATAGAATTAAGTGGGTCGTATATTTGCGCAGATTTTCTTTTTTGTAGCTGTTATTAGCACATATGTTCATTGGCGGAGGTGCCATTATTAAATTGTCCATCTTGATATAAAAAACGTGACCCTCTTCTTCTTTTCCAAGGATTCGCGGAAGAGTCTGCTGCCTGGGACCCCAACTCGCTACGGTAGAGTGGAACACAGTGGGGTTTTGGTCGTTAGAAGTCCGACATAACCCATGATCCTTTCTCAAGGTCCATATATCCATGAGTATCACATGAGGATTTCCCTATTAAAAAAAGGTCTTCCCAAGGGTCGTATGTGTATATGATAGCATGACCTCAGCAGGTTTTATCCCAAACCTACTAAAAGGGCGTTCCACCATCCTACCTTACAACTAAATTCCCATCAGTACCTACACTACAAGCCTGTCCAACCTTGAAATTAATTTGTCTACAAACGTGAGTTAATTTTATCTAACGTAATAAATTGCATTTCTTATCTGCGCACCCCCATAGCAGTGGAAGTTTTAAATGAAATTTATGATGTTAGGAAGCTTAACAGTTGTTAGATTTTTTACTGCAGAAGGTTTTTAGGTAATAGAGATAGATAGATGTATATTAGATAATCTCGAATGCAAGAACCATTTAACTCCTAGTATCCGGTACATCATTTTCGATGTATAAATTTGAATTCGGTTTCCGTATAACTATATATTTAGATGATATTTTGTAATTTAGATAATCAAGCATATAACACTATAAAGATATTATAGGTATGCTTAATTACCTATAGGTACTTTTACTGATAAATTTATAATATACCTAAAGGTATCTTAGCGCTAGAAAGTAAATATTATGTATATAGCAGCATTTATCAACTATCAACACTTAGTCATAGCTCAGGATTTCTAAGAAATCTAGAGCAAAACAAATCAACGATAATACACATGCGTTGTATACTATGTTTATTCAATAATTCTGTGTTGTTTCACCCGCTAGATCAGTCACCGTTAATTTTGCAATATTCTACAGGCTATACAGTATAGATGCTATAGTTATTTTAAGTAACGATTTTTTTTAATAAGTTTGAATTCAAAAGTCCTTAGTCGTCCCGCATATTTATATTTCATTCAATTCCAAAATAGAGCCATTTTCTATCTTCTTAAAACAAAGCCCTCAACACATTCGTGGAATTCAGAGTGATTATGGGCAGAGATGATTACGTTTATACTTTCCAAAATACTTCAACAATTATCGTACCAATACCGCCTTAGAATAGTCATAATATGTAAATTTAAAACAGCAAAATAAACAAACAATATTATACTATCTACCTCAGGTACGCTCGCAATATTGCGAGTGACGTATAATTTGACATTACAGGACTCATTGTTGGGCCTTGTTATCGTGTGCTGAGAATAATAAGCTATGAGTCAGGACGATGATGTAAACTTACTATCGGTTATTTCCTTAACACATGCCTATTGTTCAATCAATTCGTTGCTACTGCGTTATGTATCATTCGGGGTTCAGATTACCTACACTATTCGTTATAACACTTAGGTATGTTATTATCTAAGCTAGGTACTAACGCTATGTTATAGTCCGATAGAACCTTGGTATATTTCGTCTTGGTTTTCAACTCCATGAAATATAATTATGGCAATAAATCTCTTAAATCATTCTATCTGATAAAAACTGTATGAAGAGCGGTTTTGTTAATACTATTTAATGATTATAACCTAGTACCTGGTATTTATTACATTAGTGATCCCTGAGGTAGTCTAAGTAAGTACGAATTAAAATAAGTCTTCAGAAATGTTATACAATAACCACCTTACACGATACAATATGATAGGTAGGAATTCAATTGAAAAGGTTGAAAATTTCTGAACGATGAACGTTAATAATTTAACTTTATATTTGGAATAGTACTAATATTTTTAAGAACATTCATTTACATTTAAAGAGAGAGACGATACAAAATGGTATTAGTATTTAATAGTAATTGCAACATTTGTCATATCAGTAAACGTCCGTCATTAAGTACTTTCCCGTATCTTATACAAATGGCCTTTAAACTTTTATCTTAAACACATTCTAGGAATACTTTTGTTTGCTTAAGTCATAATTATTTACATATTAAATAGATATGCTCTAGGGATTTACCCAGAAATTATTTAAATTTAATTTTACGTTGTAAAATTAAATTTAAATAATTTCTGTTAAGAATTGTACGTTGTCGAAATTTTGATACGTATTCTGCTTGGAATGGTGAAGAATACTAAATGAAAATCGGTTATTGGTAAAAATCAGTCTAGATATAATAGAGCAAGATCCCAGGGCCACCAGACGTGACGTATTTTCTAATGGACGAAATGTGGTTGATTGAGTAGTGTTAGTATGTACTAAGAACGTATGCCTACCTGCTAGCTTGCTCAGAAGGCCAATTTTCAGGTATCAGGTAATGAAGGTACATACAAAAATTATCTACCTCACGTAAATTCTAATGGCTGATTTTCACATTTATTTTCATAAATAAGTCGCCAATACTGCCAGACACTTTTCGTCGGCCGTATTGCTTAACAGACGCTTTAAAGCTCCTAAAATAACCACTTAACTTCTTTTTTAGGGTTCCGTAGGCAAATGGCAAAAAAGGAAACCCTTATAGATTCGTCATGTCTGCCTGCCCGTCTGTCCGTCCGAATGTCAAAGCTATTTTTTTCCGAAAGTATATGAGCCATACTGTTGAAACTTGGTAGGTAGATGTATTCCGTGAACCGCATTAAGATTTTGATGCCAAAACAAATATAATAATAATAAATATTGGGGGCTCCCCATACTCAGAACTAAAACTCTTTTTTTTTTCATCAAAGGCCCGTGTGTTTTTTTTCATCAAACGACTGGCCGTTAGGCCCCAATAGTTCGAAGTCGAGAAGTTGTATATATGCTCGTATAGTCTCGAAGAAGTATCGTAATCGCGATTTAGAACTCAGCGCATTAGTAGCGTTCGCTACAAATCTGAAAATATGGAGTACATAGAATAATTAATAAAACAACATTTTCGGTGTCACATTATATTTGGAACTAATTCTAACAATCTCTGTATAGCAAGAATAATAGACTTTGATCTATAAAATAAGAATATTAGAATTATTTAATTATAAATGTAAGATGTTGCGCGATTTGGCACCGATGTGGCAATGATTGAATATGAAAAAGTATTAAATTAATTGTAATTTAATTCTAATTTAATTTAAATCCATTGGGATTTATAAATATTAGTGGTTGACGGGAGGCGGGTTTGGAGCTTGGTTCTGAGCGGGAGCTTGGTTTATATTAGCTGGGACCTGCCCTTGAGGTGGGACTTGGGCTTGAGGTTGCCCTGGAGCTTGAGGTTGCCCAGGAGCTTGAGGTTGACCTTGGAACTGGCCCTGGGGTGGAGGTTGGTATTGAGGTTGGCCTTGAGGTTGAGCGGGGTATTGAACTTGGGGTTGCTCTTGAGCTTGAGGTTGGGCTGGGGGTTGAGCTTGCGGCTGCCCTTGAGGCTGGGCTGGGTATTGGACTTGGGGTTGTCCCTGAGGTTGTGCTGGGTATTGGCCTTGAGGTTGACCTAGAGGTTGTCCTTGTGGCTGAGCTGGGTATTGCCCTTGAGGTTGACCTTGTGGTTGGGCTGGATATTGGCCTTGGGGTTGCCCTTGTGGTTGTGCCGGGTATTGGCCTTGTGGTTGTCCTTGAGGCTGAGCTGGGTATTGACCTTGTGGTTGCCCTTGAGGATATTGAGGTTGACCAGGCACTTGAGGAACTTGTCCCTGAGGAACTTGGTTAGGATACTGATTAGGATATTGCTGTTGATATCCAGGCTGTCCGTACTGTTGGCCCTGTTGGTAGGCCTGCTGTTGTTGATGGTAAGCCTGTTGTTGTTGTTGATGGTATGCCATCTTTTGTTGTTCATATTGGTGTAGTTGGTGCTCCGCGCCTGGTACCGGGCGACCGTGGGCGTCAACCTGTTATAAAAAATATATATTTTAACTATTCTGTAAGAAACCAATTACTTATTATGTTATATAGAATTAAATAATGAACATACCAAGCCACGAGACTGCAAATATCTCAACTCCTCTAGTCGTCTACGTTCATACTCCTCGTACTCCTGCTGTGTGTAGATCTGATTCTCATCGATGGATTTCCAACCTTAAAAATTAATTTTGTAAAATATTATATAATAATAATAGCTAATAATATTAAAGACAAAATGAACTGTTACATTATGTGATTACTCGTTTAACAATTAAAAGGATTTGTAACAAAAGGGAATAACAGATAGGATAAAGGAAGCCAGGAAGGGAAAATTTAACGGGTCTGTTCAGTAGGTACTATTGTGTATGGTAAGGATCTGACTAATTCCAAGTTAAATACAAAATCTCTTGTAATGATATTTCTTAACGCGCGCAGGACGGTGACCCCTTTCATATATTATTATTGAAATGATTGAGTTATTGTTTATATTTGTAATTGCAATTGTGTCTCTTTATTTTAAAAGAACAACTATAAGAATTTCCGGTTCTTCTCTGTTGAAACTTCCGAACCGGTGGTAAATGTTTTGTAATACCACGACAATTCAAATAGGTAGCCTAGTAGAATAAAGATTATGTTTGACTTAATTTAATAAATATAAATATTACTAATCTAAGTGTAAAGAATAACCAAATCATTACATAGTGTATAAAACAAAGTCGCTATCGCTGGCTGTCTGTCTCTATGTATGCTTAGATCTTGTAAACTACGCCACAGATTTTGATGCAGTTTTTTTAATACATAGAATTATTCTTAAGGTTTGTATGTATAATACATACATAATATAGTAGAGAAAGACTGATAAATTTAGTATTTTTGCGCTTATTTTGCAAACGCTGGCTTAACCCTACGAGATAGACCAAAATATTGTACTACAGTATTGTTCACCTTAAAAAATTCAACAAAAGTCCGCGATAGCATATTATGTCTATCTTCTAGGGATAACGCAGCATAACCATTTTTTAATATTTACTAAAATGGTTATTTACGAAGTGATTTTAAACAATACAGCATTAATCCATATCCAATTAAGTATTCATATCCCAGTAAGCGGCCGGGTTTTTGTTTATGACGACGTAGAAGGTATTATATTTACATACGCATTGCACCCGAAGCCGGGGCGGGTCGCTAGTAAATAAATAAATAAATAAATAAATAAATAAATAAATAAATGAAACATACCCTCATCCTTATTGAAATCAGCGCGTTGCGTCTCAGTCATAAACTCATGGAAATCAATGAGCCCGTCTCCGTTCTTATCGTTCTCCTTGAACACGTGCTCCCTCATCCTTTCCATCTCCTCTGCCCTCTCGTGTAAATCCTTATTAGGTCCTCCGGGCCCGTATAGCTTGTCCAATTCCTTTATGAATAACGCCTTCACCTCATCGGCGTCCCAAACACCGTTACCGTCGACATCTTCATTTGAATGTTTTATGATTTATACGATATGAATAGCGTTAACAAAAAAAATATTAATATACAAATAAATGTCTCTAAGTAATGTGTAATGATTGAAAAGAAAAAGTCGTATACATTATGTGATATCAAAACAAAAGTAAGTACGTAGTACGTACTATCTACATAATGCATTTTACTCGTAATAGAAAATGTAAAAAATAGAAATTAAACCAAAACAACACCATAAATTATGGAAATACGACAAACTATAATGACTTACCTTTCAATAAACAAAAATAATAATAAAAAAACAGAAATACACACAAACACGTGCTATTTTTACAACACAATGAAGATCTAGAGCGTGCAAACGATCACAAAACAAACTACTCTAAATGATACTAAAAAATTTAAGCCTTTTTAAAGATACGCCAGCTGCTCTGAATAAGTAGTTACTAGCTTTGCCCTGTTGATTTATAAATTAAAATTATTTATTAGTGGTAGTTTTTTAGGTAGTAGGACAAGACTGCTACTCGTATGCCTTTGTTTGAATCGTATATTTATATAACATACATTTAAGAATTTATGTTTAACATAAATATTATATTACTGGTTACTTTTAATATGCAAATCAGTTTAAAAACATGCACACACATCTCGTCACCAATAACTAAGCCTGTTAAATTATTGTATAAACCAAACGTTTTCTCGAGTTTTGTTAGTATAGTATAGTATACTACTACTACTACTATGTTAGTATAATACTATACCCAGCCTAGATATATTTTGTTTGGTAATGATCAAATAACATAAGGCGATATTCAGCTAGCATTCATAACATACTATACGAATTATACTTCAAACTTCAAATTACCGATTTGTTTATTTAAATCACCATATAAGGTATATCCAACTCGTCAAACGTATAAGAAAACATTAAATTTCCCTCGAGAGATAAAACATTAGAGCAGCCGTATCGCTGTCATAACATACTATACAAATTATATTTCCAAGTACCTATTCGTTTAGTAATTAAATCAACATAATACGCTACGTATAACCAACTCCTCAAACGTATAGAGATATAAAGTTTCCTTCGAGAGTTAAAACATTAGAACAGCCGTGAAAGAACATGTGTTATTGGTAATTCCTAGTATCCTGAAATACGGGCTTGTAGCCTAGTTTAGGCACCATTCTCAAAAATAATATTATTGTAAATAATTAATATCTCAAAAATAATAACGTTATTGTATTGAAGAATTGTATTGTACTGAATAAATAAAAATTACTATTATTATTAGAGCAGCCGACGTATCACTAGCAAGCACGCTATGGACCTTACCATGCATCATGAAAAACACCTTTGGCTCGAATTTAGCGTCCATTTTGTCGTTTTTCCATAACTCTAGCAACTGTTCCCTCGTCACTGGATGGTGAAGCTGAAGACACATACATACACAATTATATGAGTACTGGCCAACTCACCGTGCATCATGAAGAATGCTTTTGGGTCAAATTGTTGGTCCATATGGTCCTGTTTCTCCCAAACCTCCTCCAATTGCTGTTTGGAGCCCGGGTGGTGAAGCTGTTCAATTGTCAGTTCGCTTGCTTAATATTCGTTTTTTATACAGATTTAAATTTGGAGATATGTGTATTGGTATATTGTTTTTTTTTATACTATAAAGAGGGGAGACGAGCTGGACGCTTGGTTAATATACACAGTAATATAATTACAAATGTAATTTAAATGTATAGCTATCTGCTATTGCTTGTGCGTTAAGTCGTCATGAAAGGGCAATTTCTGATGTGTGTGGTATATTTGATATTTAACATTGGTTCACTTTGTATTGTACCTGTAGAAACGTGCTGTTAGACTCATTACCACAAAAACCTAGCGTCAAACAATATCTCATTTAGGTATTTCATTGAAATACTTAGTCAGGAAAATAAAATATGTTCCTATATCGTATTCTAATTTAATAATTGTAAACATAAGTATACAACCTTCTTGGTTCCTTAATAAGCTTTGTTTTAAGAATGCTAGCAATATATGCTTTATGTATTATGAAGATTTTTTTGTAATAACTTTTTTTAATAACTATTACAAAAAGCAATACATTTTTTTCATGAAACCTATTTAATTATTTTTTAAAGCTTATATCTTTGTCCAGCCTATTTTAAGTTTTAAGACTTAAGTAGAATATATCAATAGTTAATTAATGGTTGTACAGGTATTAATTCTCGATTGTTCTACAACAATCGAACGATAAAACGATTACAATTGAAACGTGTAAAGCATATCGGATTGATTGTAAACAATAATCAATAGGCAAGTATTGCACTTCATATATACATGTAATATGACGTATGCGTCAGTACGTATAAGTTAAAATTTCAAGTACCTATGTATTAAAGAATCGATCAAATCTATTATTACCGTGGCAATACCAGGGATGAAAACTATCCTTATAATTTATTTTTATTCGAAATGCCTTTATGTATTAAAAATAATACATTAAGTTTTTTTGCTCTTAGATTACTTTGAAAATATCATAGAATATATAAATGTTCAGTATTATTATAATAGGATATAATATGTTCAAAGTATTGAAACACAACTATTTTAACTTACAGGTTTGTGATGTTTCTTCGCCTCGTCTTCAGTTTTCAACTTATCCATATATTCCTTCTTCTCCTTGTCATCCATACCCTCCAATTTTTGGTGCTTCTCAAATTCTTTTTGCATTTCATATTCCTGTAATATATTAAAAAAAATATTCAGTTACTTACAAATTAACTGTAACCTTATATAAATTATAACTCAGTTACGTAAAAATAAATATTTCTTTTTTAAATGCCTTGACATTGCACACTTCAAACACGGAATCATAGAGTTGACGAAAAATATTTAATTAATAACATTCTACCTTCGTGCAAATTATATTTACCTGGCCAAATATAAAAAAGAAAAAAAAACAAATTTTGAATTACCTTGAACTGTTCCTTTCTTTGCTTATCAGCAGCCTCTATGTCTTCAGTAGTCTTTTTAATAAGCCTCTTTAGATCTTCTATTTCAAAAGTGTGGGGATTGTGGTGATCTAAATGATCACTGGAAGGCACTTTTCCTTCATGTTCTAGATTATTCGTCAGTTCAAATTGCTGTAAATGAAAAGATAATATTAATAAAACTTGATGTCTTTACGCATTCCTGAGAAAGGTGAAAGAGAGAGTGTTTGGACAGAAAAAATATTTTTCTTTAGATTCTATTGTTGCTTTCATTAAAATAAATATGTATGCATCTTAGTCAAACGGAAGTGTAACTCAGTCTGTCTGTCCGTAAAGTTTTCTGGCCGAAAACTTATTATGAAAATTTTGGTAGAGCTTTTCTTTTGTAATTTACACATACTTGTCTTTTGAAAGCTCACACTTTTGAGAATATGGACTAGCTAAATAGGGTTTGAGGGATTGAAATATTTTGGGAGTCTCTATGAGATCGCCTCGAAGTCCACCGCGGGACTAGACTATATAGATAGTACTTATAATGTTTAGTATGTACAAATAATTTCTTCTTGATTGTGCCTTATGAAAACTATACATTTTCATAAGGCACAATCAAGGTAAAAATTTCTTCAATTAAACAGTTGAAAGTAAACACTATTGTATTTTAATACAAACAAAACATATTTTGCTCATCTCAGCTATTGATAAATCTACAAAGGTCGGCAATATGCTTGTTATTGTTTCATTGTATTTTTTTTTTCGCATACATTTGTTTGGGAATAATATGTGACCTATTGTAATGTGTCTATTGTAAATTGTAACACTTTCGTATATACAAACAACTTTCCTATTCTAACTTAAAATTCTATACTTAAAAACATTTTAAGATAAGATGTATTTAAATAATAATATTTTAATATGGCGTTAAAACTTGCTGCTCTACGTGCTACTTACTCTAAGTTTTTATTAAAAAAATATTTATTTATATTGGTTTAGGACAGCGAGTTGGTACTAGAGTCAACAAGGATAACCGTAATAATGCAATTCATATGAATGATTGGTATGATAGAAGTGTCCCTTACTGTATTGCGAAACCACTACTGATTTGGTTGAACACTCCTGGATCTTGGGTAGTCTATACCCTGCTCTAATACATAGAATATTTTTTATCCACTTTTTATCACGATAATGGGAAACTACACGTGAAGTACTAGGAATCTTATATAATAACGAAGAGTAATACATTACCTTGGTGGCCAAATGCCTTAACCGTTCCAACTCCCGTCTTTTGATTTCATCCAATTTCGTTCTTACATTGTGATTCACGAAGTCCAAATGCTCTGCGATTTTGCCACTCTGTAAATAACATTACGTATCAGTATGAAATATATATATTTTAATATGAAAACTATAAAGTATTATGATGAAGTACTTTGAGGCCTTTAAGTCACACGTCTACCTCTTAAAATAATATAAAAAACGCTACAAGGCCGTTGTTTAAAATTTTACCTACAGCACACAATAACCCTTGTACCTAAAAAAGTATTTATAAAGTAATAAATGGCTCGATTTACACACACTAAGAATGCAATTAATATGTGAATACGAAAATTTACATAAGAATATATCCCTAATAATTATACATACTAGAAATCGCGTTAATTGCTGAATGCGTACATTGCTAACATCCGGCCATATTTATGTTAGACAATACTGTGATATAACTTAGAATCTATATAACTTAGAAAATTATGGATGCAGATGCAATTGTTTTTTTTTTGGATTCTTTTGAGCCTAACTACAAGATTGATACTATGTACTTCTATTTAACTAATAAGGATTTATTTTAAGGCCTTTAAAGAAAATTTGGATAAAAACGGTTGGAATTAGAAATTGAAAAAATGGGACTTAAAACTAAACTAAACTCAACCTTTTTTGACGAAAACTCACACAAACTTTAGGCGATTAATTGGAAAAAGAAGAAACACAGATATGGAAAAGATTCTCTAATAGAGTTAGTAAAAAAATGTTTATCTTACCCTGACGTCTTCTTCGTCAGCTTTTTCCAAGCGTTCCCGGAAATCGGGATCGCTTTCTAATGCTTGGACAACCTCCTTCAAATAGCGATGATATTCCATATAATCCTCCTGTAATTTTCCATACAATTAATTTTAAGATACGATCAACATATTTTGGAGTGCTTCATGCACACAACGGCAACCCACTCCAGAGCTGTCAAGCTGCGAGAGTGTTGATAGGCGATGACCATTTTTCATCAGGCGGCTCGACTGCTCGATTACTCTCGTATGTTATAGAATAATAATAATATAACAGTACGTCAATTTTTATGCTTAAAATATACACCATATCATACAACAGAGAAAATCGCTGTGCTAATAAAAGGTAACATAGCTTCGCTTTAAAGTAAAACGAATTCGGTTTGCGATATTCAACATCTTAACAACATATCCTATCTAAGGGATAAAAAATTAAAATCGATACAGACGTGGCGGCCTTATAATAAGTACCAATCCGAGTTTAAAAAAAAATTAGCTCACGTGAATCACCTATGTCATAGTATATTTTCGTTTAGCCATAATAAATCGTTTATCAGCGCTGTTAAAACATCTGAACGCAATAACATTGTATCACGAAAGATAAGCGAATACCTAACTTTCGTAATTACTTATCATATCTATATACAACATATTATAAATACAATCATAGCACTTGTCTGAGATTTCTTAAGTTTTATTTAAAACTCGATAAATATATCCTTTTTAAAACCATAATTCTTTTAGACGAAAAAGGGAAAAAAAACTGTAATAATTATATACTTTCTTAATTTATTTATTAAAATATGTATAATCTTGAGTTACTCATCCACTATAGATTTTATGTCCCTAAAGACATCTGAGCATATTATCTATAAATCATTGTAGATTTTATTAATATCAATGAAAAAAAAATTTGCTACTAATTTCATACTAAAGCCATCGCAGTTGCAAGCAAGATATATTAATAACTGATTCATTAACCATCGAGCTAAAGGTTTTTATAAATAGAATGCTAACGCATATTCTTTGATGATAAAAAAATTCTCGGAATAACATTCTCTTGCTGCCGGGTCACGCCGATTTACCTACATTTGTACATGTATTATACACATAAAACTACCTCTTGATTCACTCTTCCTGATAAAAAAAACAGAACGAAAATTTGATGCATAGTTTTATAATTTTATACACACATAGAAACAGATAGAAGAAAGTGACTTTGTTGTATACTATGTAATGATATCAATTTTATAATTGTAGCACACAGCTATAGGTGCAACCTTTATCAACGATTCTCTAAATGTCATGTCTTAACATGTTAATGATTTTTAATCTATTTATACTATATATATATAGATAAGTATATATGTTACAATTGTAAGTATATAACGAACATTCGCATTGCCCTAATTTATTTTGTCAAAAGCTGTCTGGCAGCACAACTTACAATGTATGATTGAAAACAAATAAGAAAAAAAATACTACACCATAAAACCTTCTTGTAGCAATAAAGTTACTATTCAATATTAAGGAACTATATAAGCTTTCTAACACAAAGAATTGTTCAATTTGCAGAAGTTCCTCAGATAAATGCTTTTAAACAAATAAACTCTTCAGCTTTATAATATTGATATAGAATTCCTGCTACTTTTTTAGTCTTGCATTTAATAATTAATCATTAGATTATAATTCATCCAAAAAAAACAAGGCAGTGAATACAACATTTAATAAGACAACTTAATCCATAAAGTTACCGTGATATAGTAAACAGGAAATGTTTCAACAATATTGAATTATGAATACAATTATCGCAATGAAATGTCAACTAGCCCTGTAATAAGAAAAAGACTTGTACAAGGACCAGTTTTTTTTGTCCTTTAATCTAGGTAGAATTTATGCTACAGGTTTGTCATGAGCATGATGTAAGAAAGTGAAATAAATTACACTTTCTCTTAATAACAACATCATGATAAATTATTTGTGCCCTATAAAATTAAAATAATTTACTTACCAAATCATCTTTTACTTCACTATCTTCTTTTTTCTCTGGAGTTACCGGGGGAGCATAAGAGCAATGAAGTATAGCTACTACAAGCAATATATATACAGTTGTCTTCATCGTAATCTGAAACAATTATTTTGATTACAAATCAGTGCAAAATTGATTACGTAGTTCCTACACATTAATCTTAATTATTTTTGATTCTATCATTTTAACTACTAAAATATAATTAAGATACAATCATTAAAAAGAATAACACTACGAAGCTTTATTGGGAAGAAAATAAATATGAATTTACACTCAATTTTATTTGTTATCCAATAAAAATGACAATAATATCTCCTTAACAAGAAAAATTTCGAAAGTTTGAGTCACCAAAATAGAAAACACAACTAAACTAAAGAAAAATCAATTGAAATCGATGCTGTTACAAGGGTTTTACCCACCTCTTATATTGCCATGTAAACAAAATCCACGTCTGATTTTATAACGTTGCCGTTACATCTGGCTTCAATAACAATTTAATTTAACACATTCAATTCAACCCAATGCCAATTCACGATTGATATTTTGACGTAATGACGTGGTCCAGTCAAAAAACAATGCAGAGTATAATAATTAATATAAGCTCACTTTACCACAGATAAGAAATAATAATCAAAAGTACGGTCATACAATTTTTGTAGAAGGTAGAGTTGTGTTGAAGATTTAGGAGTGTTGCTCTTTTAACACATATTTATTTATTTTACTGATGTTTTTAGCAAGATTTCTAGTTCCAGCTATCGCGGCTATTGAGATATATGCAGAGTAACGATTAATGACAGATAGCGAAGTCTGAGTAAGATACTTCAAGTACGGAACCATAACAACTACGACAAAAAACGACGCTGAAAAAGTATAAAAGTACCCCATGAATACAGGTAAAGTCACAAGCAAATGCTAGTAATACATATATATATATATATTCGAAATGTACAAGTGAAGCGCTTTAAAATGATACCA
>JADANM010005835.1:8113587-8140847 GCA_026213755.1 Eurema hecabe | reverse complement strand
GTGGATAGAATCCCGGGAGACGCTGCTGCCCATCTTCCGGTAGCTTTCCCATCTGCAGATTCTTACTGCAACCCGGGATGAGCGAGTGAGGGACTATTCGTAACGCCGGTCACCCCACGGCTTATATATATATAATATATATATAGGACATACATATATAATTAATTTGCAAAAGTTTTACAATAACAATTTAAGTATCGCCGTTAGCAGCACCATTATAATCAATTTTTAAATTGTTAAAGTTACATGATAATACAGTATATCATACCAATTTTAAAGATAGCTTATAATTAATTGTCACTTTGGACCAAACAATTTAACTCCTAGGTTGTGCTTAAGATTTTTAAATAAGTAGGTAAAATAGTTTTGGACTTAAGGCTAAAAAGAGATCAATACAAAATACAATCAAAGTATCAAAAGATATAGATTTTATGGTATAAAATTGGTAAGGTATATTAATATACATCTTATGCAGTTCAATAAAAAATTGGTTTAAACCAATCTAATGCACAAAACTCCAAAATAATCATACCCTAATAATAAAAAAATTAACAATAATGAACCTTAATACTAAATTAAATATCACAACATTGACTCTTTGGCAATACAAGTATTTCAGTATTAAATATTGGTTTACAACATAAAAGCCCTTGTTTTGTATGTAAATTAACATTTTTAAAAAGTAACAATATCACAAATAATGGCTGAACCACAGTTCAGTCTATACAATAAAAACAATGGTGGGTTTTAGTGGGTATAGCACCAATTTGTTAGTATCTGCCATGACCACTTCGCCCAATATCTGTAGCAGAATCCTAACCCTAAAATTTTAAATGTTCAAATTTTACAAATAAAGAATCAAATCCCACCTTAAGGGGCGATACCTCCCTCTTCCCCCTCCACCGAGATTGACTGTATATTTTAAACAGTCCTACGCAAATAATGAAGATTCCGTGAGTTAGGCCTTAATGGACATTGCACTATAATTTTAAAAAGAAAATTGCAATACACATTAAATTTCAAATGTCTTAAATAGTTTCGTTTAAAATTACATTAAATCGATTATATTACTTATTTTGAATAAGTATGCTCTTATTTCTATAACTTTCTGGAGCACAAATATTTCATATATAATAGAATACATTATATCCTACAACACCAATAATTGTCTGACATATAAGTATATAATTATAAAGTCCTCTTACTAATGGACAATAAAGAGATCATTAAAACTTTTATATATTACACCCAATCTTATAATATCTTAATCTTATAGTAAAATCAGATCATTGACAATAAAACTTAACAAAAAAAACTACAACAACATAGTATTTATAAAATAAATAGGTAAAGCTATATTTTTGAGTCTTCTTTTTTTTTTGTAAAAATAAATAAATTATAAGCTCATCAAAATTTTGGTAGGGAAATCAAGTTAAAAGTTTACTGTAGTTCATGTTGAAAGCTCAATATGGCTACCTTTTTGGGTGTAGCTACAACAACTGTGTGGCCATCAACTATCTCAACAACATCAATTTGAATAATGGGACTATTAGTCAATACGGGACAATCAGGTCGTTGTGTGAAATTGTACTGCTTGACTGGCTCACTATTAAACAGATCTAGTTCATTGTTAGTGAAGGGTTTGTAGTAGATGCGAAGGACACCCCAATTAGTTCCTACAAAAAAAACATCCCCATATGTCCGTATTGTTATTATATCTCGCATTGGACCTTGTGGGATGGGATGGTTCAATATTGCCATCCATTCAAAGTAAATGCGCCAATCAAGATGCTCCAATAAATTATATTTATGGAACTCATTCAACAAATTAGGAATGTGTGCAATGTTACTTTGCAAAACTAGCTGCTTATCCACAATGGAGTAAATAAATTTATCATTAGTGAGAATATTTAAATTATCTTTTTGAAAACCAATAGAAATGATTTCATTTGAAAAGCGATGGATAAGGGAGCACTCTAAATCATAGTCATTCAAATCAAAATATACAAGATCATCATTCATATTAACAAAGTATACATTGTTATCTTTAAATGTAAACATCTTTACATCTTCATAAGTGACATGGGTTCTTTGTGGATCCTTACGCATTATAATCAAATGGAAATTGGAACACATAAAGAGTATTGCATAATCATTTTCCATGTACTTGAGATAGTTGCCTGGGACAATTGGTTCATTTAAAGACTTAGCAGTCGTAACATCATAGTACCTTACTCCACATCGCGTATGTACGCCTATTGTTCCATTCTTGAGTATTTGAAAGTCTTGAATTTCTTCTCTAGCAGTCGAGGCAGGTGCAAACTCATCTTTGATTTCCGTAGCGATTTCTAATCGCGACCACAGGCACAGGGACCGGTATATGTTCCGCCATAGCAGGTCTGGCTTTGATTTATAACGCGCAATCTGGCTTATAATAGGAAAGTCGTCCTTGCAAAATTTTTTCCATATCTCTTCATGGCCTAAAACGCCGTCAATTACAAGTTTCCAGCGCAAACATGCAGTTCTGCATGCAAGTAATTGTCGGGCTGTCAAAGGCCCAAAGATTTGTAACAAAATTTCAGTAGGAAGTTGATCCATTATACACTATTTTGAAAATTTACCCGATATGGGTGTTGTTTCAGTTGCTGCTTGCAGTACAATAAATCAAGCACTATAGAATATAGATTTTTCCAGTAAATGAAGAGTGAAGGCGGAGGGTTGATACAGTGCACCCTTTATTTGTAAACATCCCGCTGGGCGCAGGGCGCTGATTGCTGAATCGATCGCATCCCAAGGACTCTGTCTAACTATGGACTATTGTTATTGACAAATGACAATGCAAAACTGCTAGAGAGAGAGACGGAGATTTTGCTACCAGTCACTTGCCATAAATCTAAATTCACATTCCATAGTTTCACCGAAAATTAATCAAACTAGATGTTTTTTGTTACACTTACATGAACGGCCGTATCACTTTCATTTGTTTTTCCATACAGACAAACGAACAAGAAAGTGTAATTGTATACGGGTTGCGTTCCTTCGATTCAAAATCACACTGGTATAACTACATAATTTTATTGAATTTCTTGATAATGAGCAATCTAGCGTAGGTATCTCTAGTTAATTAATAATAATAAAGCTGAAAATAATTTCTAATAAGGAACCTTTTTGGACTTAGTATCTTATTAAAATAATCAAAAAATACATGCTTTATTCTGTATTTTATGTTAATGGACATAGACAATACAGGTATTTGAACTGTGAAGTGTGAAGAGTGAAGACTGAAGAGTGAAGTATAGGTATTAGGTTATTAGATTGACTTTTCAAGTTTCAACTATCCAGTATCCAGTATTACAGTTTACACAATACACAGTGAATACTGAATTATCTTTAAGCACCGAACTCCGAAGTAGTGCTTGTAGTTTTGTATGTATACGGTGTACACTGTACACTGTACGATCATTTTACTAAACTAGATAAATACTCGATAGCTTTATTTATTGATTGATTTACAGTTAAAAAACATTTAAATTTTAAATCTGGTGTCGTCTAGGATAAAATTGTCTTTTAACGTAAATACTAAATAGTCAACATGTATGCAAATTAACATCTAAACTTATTTATTCTGAAATAAAAATAGGTATATAACTCAGACGTATATAAATAAATAAATATTTCTCTGATGCTCTGCTAAAGTATTGACGTGTATAAATAGTGCGATTTTTATAACGACATTTAGTATCTTGAAAAATCGTGAAGAAAATGGATTTTAAAATGCACGAATACACTCATGCGATCGTCAACAAAGTTTCAAGTGTTCCTCGCAAAGAGGCAGCGGAATACAACGATTCAAGAAGACAGCATGATTGCTATGTAAGACTTCTCAGCGAATTAAATTTGGAGATAGTGGAGGTTGACATTGGTTCTAAGTTTCCCGAAAACGTTGTTCTTGAAGACTTGGCTATTGTATGCCATGGTATAGCATTGCTATTGAAGCAGAAACCCAACGATCAGCTTCCTGTAAGTTTATATATTTTTCGTTGCATATTAGTTTACGAGATACTATTATGTGTACTAAATAGCTATAACTCCACATAATAAACTAATGACTTGCATAAAGGATATGTAGTTAATAAAATAAATAATAAATAGCAATTATCTCTCTACAATCCCTATAAAAACTTAAGAAATATTATATCAATTAGTCAAGCAGTGCAAAGAGTCAAGTGGATGGGTCATAGTCGCTAATCTGTTTATCACAGACTCTCTACTTCAAAACAGTGTCGTAAGTAGGGCAGAGACAGCGGTGCAGAAATGACCAGCCTTACTAATTTTAAACAAATTATCTTTAACAAATCTACTAAACCTATCTATAACTGGGTAGACAATAAATACATGTATATTTTATGCACATTTATCCATTTTATTGTCTGCCTGGTTAGAATATTTTTCAAGGGTGCAGTTTTGAAAGCTTGCACCAACCGCATTGAAAGGCTATATATTCCAGCACTGCACAAAAGTGGTGTGGTAACAGTCTACAAAGAGATTCCACAGGAGTTGTGAAAGGAGGGAACTTCTTTTACAATTTGAATTATGGATTTGATTAATTTAGTGTAAACAATGTATATTTAACTTGGCTCAGTAGATTTTATTTACAACATAGGGGGTAACAACGAGCTTCCTGATGGAAAGTAATAATTTTCACTCGGGATAGCTCAGTGCGTTGCCAGCCTTTTTATTTTTTAAATTTGAATCAGTTGCACATTTTGGATTTACATTTTTCATAAGTAATTTCTTTGTCTTAAGCCTTGTATCTGGCTTCAATAGTTGATTCATTAATGTACTCCAGGTTTGAAATACAACTAGATTATGCTGACTCATGCAAAAAATGATAGTGTCTATTGACATAAATGGTTTCACCTTGACCATATAACTTGGGTGTCATTTATTCAAACATTTGGTAGCCTCATTAATATTCTGAGCTAGTAATTTAGTTCCTGTTTTATATCTTAGGTGGGCGTTGTCTTATATAAGAGCAGTATAAAATAACATTGTTGTGTAGATGACAATATATTATTAAAATAATTACCATTATTGTGATACTAAAAGAAAAGTTTTATTAAAAAACATGTCACATCTTGAATGTAGACAAAAATAAACCCATTAATTTAATCTTTACTTATAATTTAATGGAGAATCACTTTATCTAATAAATAGATTTTGAAAATCCATTAACCAATAAAAGCCACATTTTTAGTGAATATTATAGTCTATTTCGCGGTGTAAGAGTCAGATGAATGTATCTACATTTAGTAAATTTTACGGGGAAGCAAAAATGTGTGAAAATTCACCAATTCAAACTTTACCAGTTCATTAATATGTAGTTGGTGAAATAAAAATATATATTAATAAATTGTTACGTTGTTTTTGCATTTCATAAAGGACTATACTGTGAACTGTTTTGTGAAAAAAAACGATTTATTTTTTGTAGATACGCTCATCTGGTTCTTATACCACGATTTACTAACACAAACATACACATAAACACCTAAAAAGATTAGTCATTATTAACTTCTATTCTTGGTGATATGGCAGCATTATTAACTTCACATGTCAAATTTAAATGTTATGTAACAATGTCCATCAACTGCTAAATTGCTAATTACTTTTTAGGTAAAAGTGTTAAAAGAGGTGCTAGAAAAAGATCTGAATCAAACTGTTATTGAAATATCTGACCCTGATGCTAAGTTAATGGGGTCGGACATATTGTTCACAGGTCAGTATTAGACAATTGTACATCATGACAAGTATATTACTATTATTTTTGAAAACCTTACCTTACCTTGGTCATTTTAGGAGAATCTGAAAAACAGTAGACTCTTAGACTTCAGTCTTGGGACAGTACAAGCTTTATTCTTTCTTTTGATTTCTTATTGTGTTGTTTTCTGTAAAATACTTGTTAGTATTATTATGTTATCTATTTTATAATCTGAATGTCATTTTTATTAATTCTTGCTATAAGAATATGAGACCATAATATATTATGTGAAATTATGACTGAAATTTGTTGAGAAATAAAGTGTATATTTCTTTTTTTCAGGTCGGGAGTTCTTTGTTGGTATCTGTGAGACGACCAATGAAGCTGGTGCAATTGCTGTGGCTGATGCTTTTCCTGAATTTCCATGCACTCCCATTAAGGCATGTCTACCATAATTTTTGTACAAGCAGCCACGTCTTTATTGTTATTTATTCATATAAAAATATATTATTTCTTTCTAATCAATGAAAAATAGTCAAAGAGTAAGTGTATTGTTTGATGGACTTGAAAAAATCTCAATTTTGCATTGAATATTCCAGGTTGCGAAAGGTGCACAACATTTAAAGAAGTATATAACAGTGGCCGGTCCAGATGTCCTCTGTGTCGCAGCCAGTAAAGAAGCAAAGGAACTGTTAAAGAGAATGGAACGGGAAGCTTCTTTTTCCTATCAGACTCTAACAGTTCCAGAAGATGAAGCTGCAAATTGTCTGTATGTAAATGGCACACTAATTCATAGGGCGATTGAAGAGATTCCACAGTCTTTTAAGGTATAGTTTGTGATTATTCCTTATTGTTATATTCTCCCTTTCATTTTATTATACTCATGTTCATAGTAATGTAATTTTGGAGGCTTTATTAAAGCCTTTAATTATGTAACCAAACTTTTATTAATCAAAGAACATTTGTGTATGACGAAATTAAAGTATGCAGACAAAAGTTGCTTTGGTTAATTTCCTATTTTAAACTCTTTGGATTTGATTTCAATATTGGTTAATCAAAAATATATAAATTTAGTTCCATTGATTGTGTTCATATGTAATGTATTTGATACACCATGTGTTGCAAAATATATGAGACAGTAAAATTAGATAACATATATTAATGGATAATTTCAGGTGTTCTGTGAGAAGATAGACTTTGCGAGGCGATCAATTTGTTTCTCAGAACTATCCAAGATTTCATCGGGTCTCAGTGCATGCTGCCTTCTGGTGAGGAAACCTTAAAGCGTTTAAATAAAACCTATATGTGTTAGGACATTTTTGTGATACACTGGGGAGTAAAGAAATGAATAGTACCTATATTTTAAAGGTAAGGACTTTTAACTTATCATTTTGATATTAAATACTACTTATTACCAATGAAAGAGGGCACATTTCTTTAGTCCAGAAAATTTATTAACCCTTAAGGGTGGAGGAACTTCGAAATATGCCAGTCCATTGGCCTTCAATTTATAAGCGAATGTGTATCACGAAAATGTACTTATATGAAACTTGATAAGGCTAATTTATTATTGTGTTCAACTGCTGTATGACTAAGTGTGGTATAACAAAACTAAATATTCTTCAATATTAGTAGAGATTCATCTTCTAAAATTAGAATGGAAAGATTATAATAATATATTGCTGTTGTCATAATCATTTTTAAGAGAATGTCATAATAATTGATGTTCTATGTGTAAGTAATATGAATGTCTAAAAAATATTTGCTCTGTGCTTTTGCACATCAAATTAATAAATATTCTTCTTATTGTAATGAAACATCTAATGTGGTGTTACATTTTTAAATATTATAATTATTTTTGTGACATTCATAATACATAATAAATTCTTTAATTTATTAAATTTATCTGAAACGTTTGAGCAGAAACATTAATTCTAAAAATAGTTGTGAAGTCTTGAATGCTTTTGAATAATCTATGTTATTATCTTATACGGAGAGCTGTGTTGTTAAGGAAAAAATATTTTGATGATTCATAATACTGAGAATATGGTTAAAATTTACTCATTGTATCCTTCTATTCATTTTAGCTGCATCTTACACATGTATATATCTAATATTTATTGCCATTTTTTCCCATTGTAATTAAGTGAATTTGTCTTTAATAAGCCACATTTAATAATTCTGTTTTGGTGGCAACATAATATTTGCCATCATTAAATTGTATAAAATTGTTTATGGTGTTATACGTCTATGGTGTTATACAATTTGATGTGATTTCAGCCATAAAGCCACCATAATGGACTACTACATTTTCTTTTTATCTAAGTAAAATATTTAGCTTATATCAACTGGCACAATTAAATGACCCATATACCTCATGTTCTAGTTGTACAAGATCCATTCCCTAATTAAGACTGATCAGAGTGAAAAGTGGTCCTATAAGTATCAATTTCTCTTTCCTTAATTTTGTAGACGGCCGTTTATTATTATTTTTTTCTTTGTGTTCGATTTTTAAATGAAAGAACTGAAAAATCTTAGCAAGCTTGTTTAAAAAGTACACAACGTAAAAAAGTTTTTATGTAATAATATTTACATACATTGTATTGTTGGTGTTGCCAAATCTTAAGTATTTGTAGTATTGTAAGTTTTATTCTCATTCTAGGTCTATTTTTATAACAGGAAAATATAAAATATTTTTCACGGCCGTACGTTTAATGAGCATTCCTAATTAGCACAAACGTTTATTATCTGTTGTTGTAACTTATAATTATTTATGTTTTCCTTATGATAATTGTGTAAGTGTTCATTAATATATTCAGTATCGCGCATAATGTTTATTATCAATACTTTTCTCAAACTTATTTATACTAGATGTTAGATGTAGACTGTGTTTAGATTAAATTTAATCAGGTTAACTGCATAATGGAACAGCTGGTCAGAGTATACAAAATATATAATGAGGTAGTGAGGAGGCGGTTCTTAAAAAATTTTTTTTCATATTTACAAGTAGTATGTTTTTATACTAGGATAATATAAGACAAATATCTTTTTTTGTGGAACCGACTGTTGGGAACTTTAAGCATTAACTTTAAAAATCCTTTGAGTCTTAGACGCATTTATAAAATAACAGGAGAAAAAAAACACGATTTTAATTTTTTCATTTGCAGTGCTACGTAGAACCGAGACAAACGGAATAAGCAAAGATATTTTTTGTGTGATTTATTGTTTCAGGTTTCTTGTAGACTAGAATTAAGATGGCTGACACTTAGATACTATTAGTTATTAAACTAAGTATAGATTTTCTGAGGCTAAGATTAAGGGGACGCACACTTATAAAATTTGCGACGAAAAATTAACAATATTGTGTATTTCTTTTTTTTTTTAATTTCAACGGTCGATAGTACAGACCTTTACCACACAATATTTCAAAAAAACCTTTTTTCATGCGATCCCATTACTTTCGAGCTATTGGCGATGTTAATATTACAGCGTGCTTGTATTTGTAGTATTTATTCTATACTATTGTTTTGATTTTATTTTAATTTAAATACGTTTTCATTAAATACACTTAATTTATTTATTAGAAATCCTTTATAAGTATGCGATGAATAGCGAGTGATAGACTCATAATAATATAAGCTTGGCTTCCACGCAAGGTTCGCTGTCCTAAGTGCAGGATGCCTATTAGTATGGAGAGATATTCTCAGTACAAGCTGGAGTACCGATGGTGCCAAAATACGTTCGCCTCTTGAAGCGTTTTTTTAAATGACTAAATTAAGCGTTCTAAAAACTTTACAATTTATATAACACTTTTTGGGAGCGACAAGATGACATAGGCCGCATGGAATAACTAGGTTAGAAATATTTTCAAAAGGTAGTGTAATTGTATTATTATTTAGGGGAGGTGCGAGGGTCAATGAGGACCGCGACCGGTCCATGAAGTCCAACACCGGCCAGCTAGGGCCATGACCGGTCAAAGGGCAACGTTGTTGAAGTCTAAAAAACCCACCTGTATGCTCGCAAGTATCACCAACTTCTCTTCCAGACTTCTCCAACCTCAAGACTCGATCGTGTGGTTGAGTCGCATAATAATTGCATGTTGAGCTCGACAATGATAAAAACCGCCATGTGTAAGATAGTATATCACTAATAATGTTCACCAGCGCTCATAAGTGATCGGAAATTTGTCAAGGGTTGAAAACGTAAACGAGACAACTTAGTCCAGTTCCAAAAAACAGGGTATTTATTTATTTTTATTTTTATAAAAAGGTGGCAAATGAGCAGGCGAGCCACCTGTTAGAAAGTGGTCATGGCCATTAGGAATGTACAATAAACATTCCCCCCTAACTTGTTCTTGCCTTGTCGTGGCGGGGGGCCTTAGTACCCATGAAGTCTTTGAGTCATATGGCTTCATGCGGGGAGCTAAAAGGAACAACCGGTGGATCGCTCCCCGTATCTCTCTTTTTATGTGAGGGAACGGGAGAGCGGCCAGTAGTGCGCGCGGGGTGCGACACGGGGCATTTTGCGTCGCAATAATAAGCTAGCGAGAATACCGAGGAGTCCGACATACCGCGTTCGCCCCCCTAGCCCCCCGGGGGAACGGGTATCCGAAAGGAGATTTTGTTCTCGAAAAAAATTGTACAATCAACATTGCAATACATTTTATATAACAGTTATTAATAAGCATTTTTATTTGTTTCTTTTTTTTAAATTATGGCATTGTCAATTGTTTTTTTTATTATTTCGGTGTTAGTTAAGATTTTTTTAACAGTGTTCTCTTATTACATTAGTTATTAGTTAAGTAGTTGGGTTAGTTAAGTCGTTTTTTATTTATGCTTTTTATTGTTTTTTTAGAAGCTCTTATTAATCTTATTTACAACCGAATTTGAAGACTTATGACATTTATGTGTAAGAGGCTGGTGTAATTTGAGAACGATGCAATATTATTTTTTTACCAATGCAGTATTTCACATAGAAGCGTCGTCCCAAAGCGCAAGTGAGGCCGTATATGGAATACTGCTCTCATCTCTAGAAAATGAAATATTAAAACATCTCCGATAGCTCGAAAGTAAAGGATGAAATGAAAAAAAATATTATAAATTAACATTTTGAGATGGTCTGTTCTAACAGAGGTCGATAAAATTATCGTATCTGAGTTTTCCTTTCGACTAAATATTACTTTGGGGATGATTTCATTAAAATATCAATAGACGAGTTCGTTTTTTATCTAAAATGGTCTAAGTGTCAGCCACCCCATCCAGACCTGAAATTGTAACTCGCATAGAAAAATAAGGAAAAAGTTTTAACAGTGTAAAATTCCACCACAAAAGATTTCGAAGTTGAATCGTTGAATAGCACAACAAGGCTGCCTCAGTGCCCCGTTATCTATACTCTGACTTACCTAGCTACTTTAATCCCCATAGAAAATTAAAGAATTTTTAGAACTTCTAATAAATCTCCTTTAGGAAAATCTACGCCCTACGAAATGTTGAGAGTTTGTCCCAGAGTTTAATTACGTCGAGCAAATCAAACAGCCCATAATTTCTGTTCCGCACGTACATAAAGTATGAAAACTGCTACAATAATTTAAAACAACATACATTTTATGTTAACGATTAATTGGCTCTAAGCAGCTGCTCTATTCTATATGTCTTGCTTTATATTATAATACTGTTTAATCTACTATAAAAGCACGGCAATCGAACATGACAATTATTTGAATTAGGAATCTGATTTTTTTTTCATAGAATGACATAAGTCAAACTGTTTGCCAGTGTGAAAAAATGTGTTAAAAATTCTTGTTGTTAAGAATTACATTGTTGCAATAATACGATGTATATTATGTAACTCTAGAATCTCATTTACAATCTGCATGACACAAATTGTTTTCAAAACATTTTAAATATAATACATGTATGTAATGGTAAACCAATGATACTTAAATGTCAGTAGTACAAATAATTTATAATTAAGCGTATATTATATAGATGTATAATGTTATCTATTGAACTTGTATTTTATTTCTTTTTTTATCAATGATGTTTTGATTTTGATTTATTCAAAATAAAAAAAAACCATAAAAATCTGTAATTTCACAATTCACGACTTGCTCCATTTACTTATAGTTAATGATGATTGAAGTAATAAAAACACTTCTTATTTTAATGGAAAAGCAATAAAAAATGTGGTAAATTTATTCAACTGTGTTAGCTTTGGTTACGATTTCTATTATCATAGGTGTTGTGAATGTTTAATTCTTAAGTATAACTTCGTCTCAAAAGTGCAGTATTGAAATTTATTGTAATAAAAATGTTTACTCAGCTTATAAGCATTTGTAATAATGTATTCGTGTCTCAGTCGTATTGTTAACAATTTATCTTTTAAAGATTATTTAACTAGCTATGCGGTTTCGCTCGCGTTAAATTAAAATGCCGTTTTTAAGTTATTTTAATTTTGCTCCATGATACGGAAACTATTTTTACTAAGCAAAAATTACCTGATCTTTATGCGTTACTACGTTAAAATTTTCATAAGTATTTATTTATTTGTTTAAAGATTTTTTCTTAGCACAAAATGTAGCTGTGAGCTTATCCACGTATTAACAAAGCACGTACAAGTATTTATTAGCATTCCCCGTGTAGTATTAGTTATCGATATATCGATGTTTTAATAATTGTAAACGTATTTATTGTATTGTTAACTTGTGATGGTGTTCTAAGTGATTGTCGGGGATTTTCAAGTTGAAGTTGTAAGAAATTTCGCGTTATAATGTTATAGATAATGTTAGCCATGAATAGTATTGCTATTCATGGCTAACATTATGCTATATATTGCTATATATATTTTTTAATTTACTAGTTTTTAGTTTGAAGTGATTATTCCGTATTTTTATTTATCAAATTAGTAGTATTTATACGGAAATTTATATTACAATATGTTATTTTCTTTTCGAAGTTTGTTAAATTTTACTGATACTTTTTTAAATTTGGTACTAATTATGATACATTATTTATTTTTAATATCATTGTTCTGTAACGGATAATAATATTTAAATCGAAGGTACATTGATACGATAGTAAATATTTCAAAATCAAACGCCAAAATGATCAATAAGTGACCAAAAATTATTTTGCTACCTTAAAAAAGTAAATTTAGTCTTTGGTCGGAGGTCGGAGCCGGAGATGACCCAAGTGACATTCACTTAGAATACCCAAATATATTTACATAGCTTAGCTATTTGTCATTTTATCTTGTAACTCAAAGCAATGATTGTATGGTAGTGACCCAATAAATGATGCATGAACGATTTTTGGTTTTTCTTTAATCATAGCGTCCTTAGACAAGGAACCTTTTTGGTAAGAACGTGTTACAATACTCACGTGCCTCGGGAAAACACATACGACCATAGGTTGATGAACTTGATCTTGTCATTCAGTATTCTTTGGGCTAATATATAGCCTACTAGCTCGCGTGGATTTTCATATAAACTTTGATCCCCCCTTCCCCCCTTATAACAATTTTTTCCAGTTAAAAAGTAGCCTATATTTTATCACAGGCTCTAGACCATATTGTGTACCATTGTAAAATCATTACAATCGATTCAGGGCCAAACCTTGAAAGCGTAAAATTATAAAAAGTTTCAACCTCTCGCGCCTGTTTTGTTGATTTAAAAAAAAAGTAAACTAGTACTAACCCCAGGCTCTGCTCTACTCTCCATCTGTGTACCGAATATCGTTCTAACCGATTCAGTAGTTTTAACGTGATGGAAAGACTGACAGACAAACAGTGTTACTTTTGCATTTATAATATTAGTATGGACAATTTTTTTTTGGTAATACAATTAACGATCTCGATTCACTTATTAGGTTACGAAATAAGTCCTTGAAACCTACAATGTCAACCACTTTTTAATCCTTTTATATACTACTATAGAGTATAGATGGTTCGACGCATTACCTACTTATTAAATGAAGTGGGATAACTTAAAGCAGTCTGTGGTATCTACAATGAGACTGAATATTTTTTCTCAATATTATTTTATTAACAAAAATCTTTAAGACGAATAATCGTATGCTATTTTGAATAACTTATACAAAGTTAAATAGATAGTTTTCATTCGTCGTCCCTAGACAAAGAAATTTTTTCTTTTTTAATCGAATAGAACAATTTAATTAGCTTTTGTACTTAAAATGTTTATAGTTTAAACATACCTAAAGGGAGCCTTCAAGCTTAGTGAGTACGAGTCACACAGTGAACATTCTTCATTTGTATATTTTTATTGGATTATTTAAATTGTGGCTGAAACGACTGAAACAGCGTCGGTTTGTTTATTTAAAACACAAAAGGTTGAGGTGGCGTGATTGCATAAGAAGATTATGATAAAAGCATTAAATTATGTTTGAAAATTTTTCGCAAAAAACGGCAGTTGGGTAATTCTTCGGTGTGGTAATTCGCGTTAGTATGTATGGTACTGGAGGAACTTAAATACTATGTATAGGTCGCGTCATTTATGTTTAGCGCTGGACGAGAATAACTGCGCATCGATAGAATCGCGCTCGTAATTGACGTATTAGTGCGAGAAAGACAACACGACTGGGACAACCAATCAACGCCCGCGCACCCGATGATCACTCGCCCCGCGCGCCGGGCCGTTACCTCGATACCTTATTTTTGACTTATGCGCAGGTTTCGTACAGCGCTAAAGATTCGTGACGCGACCTATACCTATGTTGTAGTAGTGTGAGACGGACTGGTTTTTGTAATTCGATGACCAATGCGCGCCTATTTTGCGTGTGATTCTTAAATACTAAAAGATATATTAATAAAACACAAAATTAAATACAGGAAATTATTAATATGTACTTGTATTAAAAAGAGGTCTTTCCGTGATATTATATCTAAGTAGATTGTTTATTTTATTTTATTTATCAATACTTTGTTACATAAGAATACAAAAATTAATTAGTTAATCTATTATTAGTAACTGGTCGCCTTATCACTACCGCGTGATTTCTTCCAGGCAACCATTGGCAAGAAATAGAAAAGTACAGAAATAGAAGTAAAGCGGGTGGCGAGTGCAACTTATAACTTAAAAATGTAATAAACACATATACATACACAATATACACACATAATATAATCATACATTTTTATATTGTTAAGTATAGTAGGTATTACATATTACAAGTATATACCTATACATACCTATGTCTGACGGACATAGGAAGGCATACTTTATATATTATATATATTATAACTATTCCTAGTGTTATAGCGTAGGTAATACATAATAATGCAATATTACTTACGAATATTACTTACAAGAACGCTTAGCTCACGAAAATTACGTTAACCACATAATATACCTACCTTTCAAGCGGCACTTGATTAATGTACCTATATGCTTGTATATTAATCTACTACCACTTTGTGCCAATATAGACACCCAATGCTCTCATCTAATGTTATCTTCGACGTTATGATTATATGCCGTCTATAAACCATTAGTTTAGTAGAAAGCTATTTGCGACGACAAATACAATAATCTATACTTAGTATAGTAAGTACTAAAAAGCAATACTCTTACTTCCATTGATTCCATACGATTGCGTTGTTAGAGAAACCTTTTAAGCAGCAGTAATACTATATTTTGGTATGTCGAGCCCACTACCATTAACCTAATTGGATTCCTTTCGGCTTTGCAATGGTTGCCGCAAAATGAACCAATATTGTATCGGTGATTGTTTTTTAATTGTTAGTTTGATCAAATTAAAAGGACGATGGACTTGAAAAGCCGTTTAAAAGTTCACTGAATGTAATGTGATAGGTTTTCGTGTCACATGTGCTGTGATAAAATATGTTTAAACATATAGGTACTTAGATTACGTCGCATAATGATTGTAGGTTTAGTATTTTTACTTTATTAAAATTTAGTTTACCTACTACCACTGTTGCATAAAAATATTATCGAAACATTTTTTTCAATATTTCTCTGCTTAATACGTTAAGTCCTTTTTATAAATAAAGTATATTTTAGAATTGATTTAGTAGATCCAGACAATAAGTCCCTACAAACATAGATCTTTAATACTTTATAAAAATGGTATTGATTGAATGTTACTTTTTTAATAAAACTACCTAAAACCTAACTATGAATGGTTAACATAGTTTACACGAATACAAATAAACTAATAAGGAATAGTCGTTAGAATTCTAAATAATAATATGCCTGAAAATCAGCGTTATAGAGATGAGAATTTTATAAAAATAATTTGAGAGGAATTCATATAAAATAGTTGTAGTGTAGAACATATTTGCGAGAATCAGAGAGCGCGTCGAATAAATCGGGTCAGTGAATGATTTGAAAATTTTGAAATAGTCAAATAAAAAATGTGGGCTAAGTTATTTTATATTAAACATTCGTACAGCTATCTATTTTCTATATTTAACTAATTATTTATGTCGCAGAGAGTGACGCCGTAGAAGTTATAGTGATGCCGAGGTAGTGATTGTTTGCTTCATGATGGCTCTTTCTTAGGTTCTTAATGAGTAAAACTTTAGAGTATCATAATAACGGCGTATTATAATCTGCCCGATGACTAAATATACAATATCTGATTTTTCAAAATGCTGACGTTATATATAGAAACTGACAAATGCCACACATATCTTTTATTTTTGGATTTAAACATTGTAATAAACCAAGGAGGTTCGATTAATTAACTAATATTGCATTAGTTTTCACTATCTTGATTATTCTTTTCGTCCATCTGCTCCGATATATTGTATACCTATTGATAAACTTTGCTTTTTTAAAATCACTTTAGATAATCTTGAGTAATATCTTGTACATATGCGAGTTTGTAAGGTTAAATCTTTTAAAGATGTGTGGATGTATGTTTGTTATTCTAAAAATAATTATCTCAAAAATGACTTAAAGGATTTTTTTGCGAAATACTTTCACCAATACATCAAATCCACTTGTATAATAATCTGGATTAGGACCACGGATAATTTTTATCCGGGTACCTATTGCCACGGGAACGGTTACGAAGAAAACGGGACACGGTTAGTACCATTATAAATAACTCATCCGTAAAAATTAGAGAAAGATTTATCTATTTTATAAAAAAAATCAATGTATCTTAAGGCACTTTTATTTTGCTTGATTTGTAAAAGAAAGAAATATATTCTATATAGGGTAGTAGTAGGTAGGTAGATGACTGAGGCAAGACCGAAACTAAAGAATGCTCTAGAAAGTCCCAAGCCGTTTTTATTTCTATTTGAAATTCTATGCGCGGTTAGCGTCCTGCTAATCTGTTATTTTATCTGACGTCGCCGACGTGATGTATCCGGGTACTGTAACATTTTATATTGCTTGATTTGTACTGAAATAGCTGTAGAAATATATCCTATACATCACATAGATTCCCCTTTGCAAAGGGTACAATTTTCAAAATAAACTTTTACCACCTATTAATGAAAAAACTGAATCTAAGTGTGAAACATTAAATGAGATAACAACTACAACCTTTTATAATCCTTAGATGCGAAAACGCTTCAAAAATATTCCAACAATTCAGTCAATCAATCAACGATTTCTAAGGGTTCACGAACCATAATGGAACAGTACAATTGTTTCTCATTCCTCTTATTGTTGCCGAATATTTAAGACCCGCTCAATTACTTCTCAATGTGCACAAAGTCCTCTTAATATCACAATCCTTTTAAGAACTGAGAAAACAATAAGACTGGAAAGAAAATTGGACCTTTTCACCGATCTATAGCTACTTATACTAACTTGTTACTAAGACAAATTTGGCATCTGCCCCAGCGTTCCCTCAATTAAGCAATTACAAGAGGTTTATCCTTTTTGAATTCAATCATAATTTTGCTATATTGAAATTAAATACTTTTAAATGGTTAATATTATGACAGAAGAGAGTTTCTGATATTGTACACGTTGATCGTACTTATTGATTTAGATAAAAATTATACATAACTGTATTTGCTGCCCAACTGTTAGAATGATAGGTTTCATTGTGAATGAATAAGTATTAAATCTTATATTTAAAAGCTAAACGCTTTAAAAGCGTGTAGATATATTTAAAAGCTAGTTATATGTATTAATTCCCACACATACATATTATATTTGTGGTGAAAGCTGTTTATGTTATATATTCACTATAGATATATCGAATTATTATGGAGATGTCTATACGTCAATTTCGTCAAATGGAATATTCGCATGACAGATTTCACGTAATAGTCTTTAGAACATTCATGCGATGGTTAATATCTCAGAATCAGTATACAGTGCCTGCTGTATACACAGGTGAATTGTTTTTTCCTCTTCATATAAATGAATGCTATTAATGTAACCAACTTTAAATTAACTAAAGTGTTTTACATGTAAAATTCAAAAACTATATTAATTAGCAAACGGCTAGTTTTGATTTAAATTAATATACTTTTAGAACAAACCAATGTAACTTAATCTTTGATTTTTTATGTATTCCGTTTTCTAAATCGATTGCAGCATTTCATTAATTTTAGTAAAATCACGAACGAATTGTAAAGGCTACACAGATATCATATTTTGTACTGTTCTGATCTCAAAGCTGAATGGCCACCGGTCGATAAAACCTTTAAGATTATACTCCGGTTGCAAATGCATTGTGTAATTAATCCCGATACTGAACGTTCGATTCCACTGCGAAATTCAGATGATATGTATATTTGCCAAACATTCGGCAGTTCTAGGAGTGTATTTATTCATCCTTCGTTGTTATTAATGTAAGTGATAGAGATCTATGTATGGAGCTCTTTTTGTATGCTTTTTGAACTTTTACAAAGCATTTGCGCGTAAGAAAACCATGTTATTGAAATAAACCGATATCTAATTTATTTACATTATTAGATGCAATATAACATGATTTTAGATTAAAGTCAATAAAAATATAAATTCCAGGATAAACCTAAATAATTTCATAGGTTTTTATACTGTATACATTCTTTGAATCATATAACATTGTTTCCAGTGAATTTTAATATAAATATTTTCCCATTTGTTAAGCAAACATATCAAACATTTAGTACCGGGAATTTTTAATATAGAAATAATGTTAAATATACACGTAATTAAGTATGTTTATACTGGGAAAACAGTTGCTTTTATTTATGTAACAAATAACAATATACACGGACCTCTTGTTACCAACCTGCTTTTTTATCCATTTAGTTCAGCGAAATCTAGTTGTTTAAAACTTTAATAAAAACTTTTTTCACGGTTTATTAATTGATCTAAATTATAACCGTAGCAAGCCGGTCTAATCCGTTCACCGACCATTACACAAAAAGCAAGAGATCACCGAAATTAATATAAATCGCTTTAATCTTTCGTATGATCTGACAAAAGTTTAGCAAAGCGGGCCGTACTTCGAAGACCCCTGTTCCAGTCAATTACTTTTCAAGTGTCTAAGGTATACCTGTTATAAATTCACGCCGTGACCTGCATCAACAAACACGAATAAACTCGGCGAATTTTATCCTCCTTTTATCTTATTTACGTAAAGAAAATTTTAAAAGCGACACGTAGTAAAAATATCAAGGGACTGTTAAAAGGTAGATTTTAGTTACGTGTCTGAAATTATGAAGGGGCTTGTTCTTTTGAAATATTTGCATTTTTAATGTTAGGTATTGGTAGGTAATTTTAAAAACGGTATTGTTTACATTTTGGTAACTATCCGCTGAACAATGACTTGCAAACCACCGTTAGTTACGCCTACACACGAAACATTACAGAATGTTTTTGTTGACCAAATTTTAAGGGAAATTGTATTTACCTAAATAGAAGCGTGCGTATTTCCAGGAAAAAAATATGAGTAAAGAGGAAATTACACTTTTTTTTTCGTGTTCTGTATCAATATGTCCGAAATTATCTTGATACAGTTACACCGTTTTAGGCTTTAAAAGCAAAAATGAAAGTCGCTTTGGAACGGGTGTAAAGCACGCTAAAATAAATTGACAAAAGCAATGTCGGTAGCTGTGACCAACGGCTTTCTGGAATTTTCGAAAATCCCAGACGAAATAGATCACTAAATCGTCCGAGATTTTACACTGCTAGCGAGATTTATTCAGGCTACCCTCAATATACAGATATTATATGCTCACAGGAGCATCGTTACGAGTAAGGTTTCGGTGAAAAACTCGTGTAACAATGTATTGTTAGAATTAATAAAATTTTGTAAGTTTACGAATAGGTACTATATAAATCTTAAAGTCTAATCTCCATGTCTATTTAGTTCTAAGCTCAAGAATTTTTAAAATTATTTACAAGAAACGAAAGAGTAGTTACTGCATTTCCTCTTTTGGGAGTTTGTAAGATCTAGAGTACCTACGCTAGAGATGCCAAATTTAATGATATATATTTCTTTAAAATCCTGGGGCACAAAGAACAGGAACGAAATTTTGTCAGGTTAATGTTATAAATTTAACTATGTACTTTTTATTCAAACTATTACTACCTTTTTCTAATATCTAGAAGTAATAGTATAATATATTAGAAGTAACTAGTATTTTTAATGAGTTTTTCATATGAACGAATATTCTTTCATTTCCAATAATCAAAGATAAGAATTTGCACCCAAATCCAGCATTTTCATATTCAACTAAACATTTCCTCAAAATACTGAAGGACAACGAAATTTATCATCCATATTTCACGCCGATGAAAAAACATTCAATTCATTGAAGGTCGTAAATTCATTTACTTTCTGACAAGAAATAAAAGCTATTGCGAAGTTTTCTTGCATCCAAATTGAGCCTCGGAGGCTTTTCAATCCAACTTGCAAACAATTCTCGGAAATAGCAGTGAAAGGATAATATTAATGTTGAGTGCTTGAGGTATGAGGTCTCACCTCGCCACGAATGTAGAACTAAACGCATCTTAGCTGCAACAACAGTGCTTTAGTGGAAAAATTTAACGCTCTTTATGTAATCTTTTTCAATGTTAATGTGTTATGAGCCGATTCACTTATAAAGGTCGCTCAATATAATTCAAGATGTGTGAAAACTTCAGGAGTTTGAAGTTCATATTATTTTGATTTTAATTTGAACTTTCACACAATAACATAATTCATAATTAAAAATATCTTTATTATTTAACAAAGTACGAGAGTGTTGGACTCTTTTTTTTAATTTAAAAAACGTATTTTACGTTCTATAAATTTAGTATAAAAAAAGGAATAATAAACAAGATTGCTTTCCTTAACTTATACTTCCAACAAATTAGCCACTTCATTCGCTATTATCAAGAAAATGCTTTTTATTTCGCACTGAAAAGGCTGTACAGATAAAACAATCATTCATCCCCTTTATACTGTTTAAGAAATACTAAAAAGCATCTAAACGGATGCCAGTAGCATTGAATTAGGCTGTAAATTTACGGCATCACACGAACGCAATCAAGATGAAAGCTTTGCTAACACAGATGAGGGCACTTCACCTCCTTACATGTTATTCGAAGTTATTGATCATTATTTGAACGAACTACATCGCTAGCCTCGCTTGGGTATTAACAAGCCCCCATTCACGTATAGAGTAATGTATAGGAAACTATTTGTTTGTATCCATACAAATTTTATTGAAGCGATTGGTGAACGTGCTCACATTTGAAAACTGGATCTCGGTCCGAGCCATGTGTGATTATCGCTCGCTGAGCTAAAGCGATATTAATTTTAAAACTTTCCTAAGCCACTTCGGAGGGATGACACCAAACTAGAGTTTATGTTATAAACTCGAAATTAGGATTTTTAGGGTCTAATGGCTTTTCGTGACGGGTTTACTAATAAATCAAAGTTAAATTGTATCGCGGAACATTTTATGGATGTTCTGCTTATTAATACGTCGTGATAAGTAAGTATAATGAGGTTTAAAGATGGAGGCGAGCTGATATATCATGTAGTATATTATTCACTCGTGTTTAATTAACAGAGCTTTATTTAACATAGAGTTAAGTCAACAAAAATAGTTGTCATGTTGATATAAGCCCACTAGTGCTGTGAAACAAATGTGTCTATATTCAGTAAAGGAGATTTTAATTATTTTTGTTAATTACAAACAAAGAGAATATAATGTAATTACATCTAGCGAGGACCATACATGAGTAATTTAATTTAATGGAAAATTACTTGATTTTGTTTATTACAAAATTATAAATACGCTAAAATATTGGGTTTGTAAGAAGAAAGATAAAAAAAACACTGAAACAATTGCAAATATAATTTTTTAAATTGAAACGTATTGGCAATGACATAATTAACATAATTAACACAATTATAGGGTGAATTAATAACGTATCATGTTAAATAATCTAAAAAAAATATAAGTTAATTGCAATAGTTTCCAAGTTATATATGTTCAGACAGACATAGGTACATAGTAGGAAACTTCGAAGCTGAACAAATAGTTACAGCAAATAGCTATATCCTATTCCGTTGTTTCTTATGAAAACCATTGTTCTATCATTTTCTCGGAACGAGAAAGAGTATTTACAATTACTTTTTACCTTTTTGTATCAAAGTTACGGTGTTTAACAAGTTGCTATGAAAGTTCTTTAATCTGTTCCATATTAAGCTTGGAAGGTATTCATCACGACAGGAACTTCATGTTTTACGAAATTAAAAAGGAATTAAAATAAGCCGAGTACTTCGCCATTGAATACTGTCTTAGTTCTTTTATATGGAAATTATTTTTACAACGCTTTTATTTACATAATAATTTGGAAACATGTAGGATGTTTTTAGTTTTCAGTATGTCCAACTGTCGAATTTAATATTACAAATTAATAACATAATACTTAATATTTTCGCATTAATATTACTATGCATGAGTAATATCCATCGTTATATTATAAATAAACCCACTCTGGTTAATTATAACCGAATTCATAATTAAATGACGATAAAATTGTAATAATGCCATATTTTATTCAGTGGACTGGAAACGCCGAGTGACTTTCAACGTTTATTAAAAAATGATAAGATCAGTGTGAAATATATATCTGTGGTATCACGTGTTGATTAAACGTACTTCTTTGTAATATATGCACTTACTAAATTAAGAATAATGACGGAAACCTTTAGCCCGTGAATGCCAGTATTAATATTCAACTACGGATGGGACAAGATAAGCCAGTCCAGTCCAAGAGGACCAGTCATCAAGTAAAGAAAGATTCATTAATATCGGTCTGCCTATTTAAAAGTTCTTACAAAGAATTAAATGTCGAATAAAAGTATTTTTCAATCATTCCATGAGATAGATAAGATGTTGTTTTAAGAAGCTCCGAAGAAACATAATTCCTTACAACAAAAATATATAATGTTGCCACAAGTTTCATTAAATTAAGAGAATAAATCGTACGTTTCAGCACACGAAGATTATGTTCTCCCAAGATAAGGTCTGTCTGAGAGCCGTAGTTTCTATGCGGCGAGTCGAGAGTCTTCCACATACTCACAAGTTGTTTGGGCACAAAAATAAAACTTCATGCCGCGGTATCTTGAAACGTATTCCCGGTGACTTGTTTGGACATACATAGTTAAAGAAATGAAATGTTTATATCACGTGTTGCTTTATTAAATATAACTGTATTGTTATGATATGGCAATTGTTAAAGCTGCTCGCTCGGTGTGGTATCACGCTTCCCCAGAAAATGGGCCTCATAAATAATGTGATAGCAATGGATGTCCTTTTTCCTTCCCTATTCTTAGATTTATTCATTTAGGTTTGGGACTGTGGATGGTCGCTTACCATCAGGCGTAATTCAGCAGTTATCCGGTTATTACATGACAGAAAAATACGGTTGATAACGTTGTTCATAGAATTAAATTAACTTGCCCATTTTTAGGTACATAAGTTTAAATTGTTTCTCGACTACAATGTTTAAAATGTAAAAACGAAGCGTCCATTTTGTCCCATATGCGAGAACCCCGATATATTGACTAGATCGCAATTAAAAAAGTAAAGGGTATTTTATTAAATATTTCCCGTTTTCATACTTCTATTATTGTGAATAGGAAGATTTTAATCAGCGCTTTTAATAAAGATTTGCGTATCTATTCGCAGAAGTTAATAAGAAATTCTATCTCTATGTGCATCGTAATGAGAAACGCTTCCAAGAACTATTAATACTTCAATAACTCATTGTTTCTTGTTTACGATTCAGCAGAACTCCACCGTTAATTTCCTAAAGCTATGACATTCTCATGCTTTTCACGCAGAATTGTTCGGAAACAAAATTAATTGTATATTCAACGTGCAGTCTGAGTGAAGCTTATTCAATTCGCAGCTGAGCAACAAGTCTATTGAAATGTTTATGTTTGCTAGCAACCTGTTGGCTCACTATTGATATGATGTACCGCGGTGATAAGACAAAAAATTCAATTCCCTCGCATGAATATTTCGCGTGAAATCTTAATCTGAGTACCCTTTTGCCTGCTTTTATGTGAAGCTGGTTGGATGTTTGTGTAGGCAGATATTCTGAGTGAATTTGTGCTATAGTATAGTTGAAATTTTGCATACACGTGTAAGCCGAGTGAGAGTACAATACATGTTAGACTGACCTATTGATGGAGTAGGTCAGTAGATATTCCGAGACAGTTTAAATTGTAGCATAGTTTCATTAAACAAGCTATAGTTTCTTCATAAAATATTTATACGTAATCTTGTTAAGGTTTATGTAGAAATTTAATACGGGTAGGAAGGAATGAAGTCCGTTCTCACATTCGTACAGATGGTAGCTACAATTTTACGACGGTCTTTACCGCGCCCCTTTTCGGCGACCAATGTGTTGTCATAAAAAGACCTTTGACAAAATAAAGTCTGAAAGGTCCTTAAATTGATATGGCTTATTATCTTCAAACTTTATTAGTAAAAGAACGCGCTTTTCGTTTATATAATAAGGTTGCAGCATGACGTGTTTTTTTATTTTTTTTAGTATATTCTTTAAAATTAAACATACGAAATTGTCAAGTGATACATCGTTTTATAATTATATGAAATATATTTATTATTTATAAATGGGTAGTAATTTATTATTTTTTAATACGATGTGTCATATGGTTTTCTTAACCGAGGAACTAATTAGAGAGTTAAAGATCTTTGTATTGATTGTTAACGCTATAGATTAAGAAATAAACCCATTTTCCGTAGTATATGATAATTGCGGGGTTAACGACCTCTTACAGATATTGTAAGATTGATAATTTCTCTATACAAAGGAGCATCGCTCTCTGAAGATTCGTTAGCTACGGTTCGAAGGAGAGAAGATATTATTAGTTTTTGCTCTTGGTCATATTATCTACGGTGTAATTTAGTTTAATTTAAATGCATTATAAGACATGTCGAAATATTTCATTAATTAAAAGCTATCTAGACACACGATAACGTGTCAAGCCAAGTTAAAGAAACAGAACTGACGAGCCGCACTGTGTGTAATTTAGCCACTTAAGCCACTTTTGACTCTCTCATAAATCAAAAACTATTTCACATTAACGTGTCAGATATTGAAATTTACGATATACATATTTGTTCATAATTTCATAAGCTTATCTCAAATGGCTGATTTAGATATTAATGCCCAAAAATCAACATTTTTATCATTCACTGACTGACTGACTGACCTATAGATCAAAACTCTAACGAAGTTCCACAAGACCTAGAGAGTTAAAATTTGGTATCGGTATAGGTAATAAGATGATTACTAAGAAATTAGAAAATACTTGAATTTTTTTTAATAATCATATTCTAATATGAACGCTAATAACATAAATACCTAATTAGTTCGTGTACCTTATTATGGATGTAAAAATTAGTAAGTAATCAAAACTCATGGAGCCCATAGTACACAGCGTATTTTAAACGCGCTGACGACTCGTAGATGACGCGCGTGTACGCGTTCGAAAGCAACCTAGTAACCTAAGCACACGGGCCACTACTGATATCTGACTGACTGCACAAATACAACGCGTATACGCGCAGTAGACGCACGTAGCTTTTGCGTTTTGATCATAGACTCCTCTTCTTCAGTTGCACAATGGCTTCGGTTGAGACAACACTGCTTACGTTGGCTTTAGAACTAGTTTTAAAAAGAAAAAATCTAAAAGAAAGTGAATCTATTGAAAGACCCATTTACGAGTTGAAAAAATACCAGTTATGCATAATACATATAGGCTTTACAAACGTAAATTATATTAGGCCCTACAAACGTAAATTTAATTAGGTCTTACAAAACGTAAATGAAATAAAATATTAATAAATATACATATTTCTTTGGTACTCAATCACCCAATGAATAATTGAAGACGGCAGCTAAATGAGAATAGATAAACACATAGATATAAACCATTTATATCTCGATATTTCAATGGCAACAAGAAAGAAAGCTGCGTAGACTTATTGCATATTCCTAGTCTATTTCTAACAATAAAATACTTATATCTATCTTTTGAACAATGAAGAGCTCCGTCCACAGAGATTGAAGACTAGGGAGCAAACCATGCAGAAAATCAGTAACCGATAGTAAAAATATGCTGAATAACCATACAATACTTACAATTTACAAATACTATAATTCTCAAAAGCTACTTTCAGATTTACAAAATTTTCTATTACACGTAACCTGTCTACCAAATAATACAAGTATAATAAGATCGGTTTCCAATACAGTATAGGTTTCTAGGGTTTTAAATGGGAATTAAAGTTGAACACGAATATATTAATGACAACTGAATAATAAAAGGCTAATGAAGCAAATAATGAATGGTGCAGTCGAATGTAGATAGTTTACCTAGTAGGTTTATCCTAATGGAACTAAATATTAAAAACGCCATTTTTAACGCCTAAATTTAATATACATATGTAGGATGTTATCACAATATTTTAATTTCCTTAAAACGTGAAAACACTTCCGAATAATAGTTAGAAAGTTTTCACAAATTCCCAAGCTCTGGTCAAATATTTTGTGCGATGACCAAGCTCATATAAATAGTATATTTTGTACTCGCCATGAGTGCACTTATGCACTAGACGCTGGGTGAAGGTTGGCTTTCAGCTTGTAATTAGTGACTTGATAATCTCCGTACATTGTAACAAACCTTAACGTGACACGAAGCCGCTGTATTTCTTTTTTCGCTTTTGTTTTTCGCCCCTCTATAGAATGTCATAGAATACTGAGACAAATACTCATACGCAAATTAAATTTAAGCACGCCTTAAGACTCGTAATTTTGACAGAATTGATTGGCGAACTGTCAAATCGGGGGAATTTAAGTTATGCTTAAATTTAAGTTGCGTTTCAGTATTCCGGGATAAGTAATATATACCTAACATTTTGGTAATTGGCTCCGGGGATATGATTAGTTTTTACTGGCATGAATTTGGTATACTGCTACGGATACCGTCAGTTACTACTCCGTTAAAGAGTAGGTAGGTACAATGTTATTAAC